>WOGO01000234.1:0-26913 GCA_015342085.1 Leptinotarsa defecta
CAATTGCTAACTGCTGCAGATATATTCGTCTACTGATTTCATAGTGTGCCAGGCATTTCTTTTATATTAAACAGTGCGAGTCACCCCCACCATGAAATCGTGAAAGGTTCACATTGCTAGCTGCTACCCACTAGAGATGCCTGACGTCACAGCCAAGCCCACCTCCCAACTGGAGGCGATAACAGATGTCGATACGAACAGGCAGTGGTCGTTGCGCTCTCGTAGAGGGTAGACTTTAGGCAGACAGTCCTCGGCCACCTTCGTGTCACCATCGATAGCGAGGCTAGAGCGATGCGTTACGTCACAGCCTTCACTATATCGAGAGAGGTGAGGGCACACCAATGAATACGCATCACTCAGCCACTCGTCGTGGAATGAACATCTTGTTCTCTTACCATTGAAAGGTTTCTGCTGTGACGTCACACCACTACTAATTTGATGGGCTCACACCGATTGAACATTTATTACTTGAAGGATCTTCGAATTATGCAGACGTAAGTTTGTACATAGACAAACACATGATGAAACCCTGTACCGTGCATTCACACATACACACACAGACACACACACCAATCATATGTAATTACGTCACTATGTCAATTCTGAACGATCCATGCACCAGATCCTTCAAGGTCACATCGCCTTGATGATACTAAACAACAACAAAAAATCAATCAATACGTCATAGTGCTGGGGGGAGGCCCAGAATAGGCTGTAATCTACTACTTTCGTGATTATATTTTGGAAATATTTCCCAATATGAAATAATTTATATAAAATCATTTATTTTTGTTTGAATTCGTTACAGTGAACTGCATCTCAAAATACAGGGTATATATTTTTTCTTGTTGGAATTCAAATTGAAATTTTCTATTTTCTATTTCTATGTTATTTCGGAACATTACTGGATTTACACTAAATGATCTATTGGGAATGATACCATTTTCATCGCTTCTCATTATTTACTAGGTTATTGTGTTACATTTTCTTACTTTTTATGTTCAATAAAAAAATCAAATATGCTCATTTCAATGTAATATCACTTCTTGCTCACATCAATAATTTGAGGAATCTGATGTTATCGTCTGGAATCGAGATTCTTGGTGTAAGTGAAATTTGGCTGAATAGGTCTATTTCCAATGACAATGTCAATATTAATGGGTTTCAATTTTTCCGTGCTGATAGAACGACCAGGGGTGGGAAAGTTGGTATTTACGTTAAAGATGGATTGGAAACATCAATAATTCCAACACCGAATGATATTGAGTAAATTTGAATCAAAGTCAAACTGAAGTTGACCACTTTTGGTATTGGAGTCATATACAGACCTTCACAACAAAATTATTTGACTTCTTTGATTGACGACTTGTTTATTTTGTGAAAATTCTTGTTCACTGAGGATACACTACGAAAACACACTTTTTTCTATTTTCTTTATTGTGACTAGTTTCGGCTATTTCACCATTTTCAAAACTTCATTACATTTAAATCTGAGTAATTTATACCTAAGTTGCTCATCCTATCATAAATAATTTGGTATCTTTCAAAATTCGAAAAATAAAATAGAAAAAGATAATTTATAGATTCTTCACACATGCGAAAAATGGAAAATGATGAATCTGTTGGAATCTATGGAAATAAACAAGCCAAAGAAAAATACCAATTCTATTGTCCTCAACGAACAACTTGATCTAAATAAAAGTCCTCTCCTAAATCTATTATCCAGTTCCCAAAACCTACATTATATCAAAAGCTTTGTTTTGTTATGTTCATGAATATTCCAGGTATACAAAATGTAGGTACAAAATTATTAATGCAACTTAGGTATAAATTACTCAGATTTAAATGTAATTAGTTAGTTTTGAAAATGGTGTAATAGCCGAAACTAGTCACAATGAAGAAATAGCCTGGAAAATAGACAAAAGTGTGTTTTCGTAGTGTATCCTCAGTGAAAGTCATTTAGATTCTTTGAAACTGAAGTCTCAACAATCATTGAAACTGTTGTGAAGTTTTTGTCTAGGTGATTTTAATATCGATCTGCTTGATTGTGATAGCAAAAGCTCAGATATTGCAAATGATACCTTTGAATTTCTGGGGCTGAAACAAATGATTGATGAACCAACACACATAACAGATGAGTCAGTCACATTATCAGACTATGTACTAGTAAGTAATGGAGATATTGTAGCGAATATAGGAGTGGAACATGTACCAGAAGTGAGTGATCATGAACTTGTTCTTGCTACAATAAAATTGAAAACTAGAATTGCGACATCACGTCTTGTTACTACTAGAGAATTCAAACATTTGAACTAATCTTTATTTATTCACATCTGAAATCATTCCCATGGAGAATCATTTATGAACTGAATGATATAGACAGCAAAGTTGATTTTTTGTCGATAGTATCTACACTATCAAATATACATGCACCATTCGTTACTTACAGAATCACCAAACCATATGCTCCTTGTCTTACAGATACAACTGAACTCATGGTGAAGGATAGATATAAGGCACAAGTATTCTTTGAAAAATCTGTAAAATTACCTGATTTTAATCCTTACAAGCATATGAGAAATATGGTAATTTTGGTTTTGGAAAGAGATAAAAAGGCTTATTTGCTCCTCATGGACCCACATATGACTGTGCTAAAAGTATTTCCCTAACTCTCTTCATTTCTCTCTCATTACTCCTAGATTCAAAATTGAAAAGTATCTGAATGAAACAATAACTTATGACAGAACCTATTACAGTTATTATATTGTTACCTATATTGAAAGTTATTTTCCAATTCTCTGATGAAATTTGTGTATATTGCATACGAATCAACATAAACATTTATTGTCGTTTTGTTCAAGTTACGAATACTAATGTGATAAAAAACTCGAATTCCTTTGCCCTCTTATTCGTTTTGGTGTGAAATTCCTGTATTCATCAACGGAACTTGCTCAAAGTTAGTTGGGAAACATCTGAAGGACATATTTCACTGCACTAAAGGTGCAACTGATTATATAGAAGAGGAAATTCTGATGATTTTGCGGTGAAGATTCCAATTATAGAATGAGTTTCGATAATATACTTTCGAAGTAGGATTTGGTCTACGTGAGGAAAGCTGAAATTTAATTTCGAAACAACGTATAGAGTACAAACCGTGAAAATGCCTAATGTTGCGTCTTGTTGGGACAAGATGAACAAATGCCTTCTCCCGTTCTGTCTTAACTAGTCGGTAGAAAATATATCTATTGACAAGACTACATTATTCCCGATGAGAGAAGGCATTCGTCCCACCATTCAGCTTTTGCAGTAATAGGTAAGCGTTCAGCATGAGTTAAACTCATTTATTTTGTTATCACTTCGAAATGAATGCACATTTTTCAAGCTGTTTGCGAAGCTATCCAAACTTTTTATTTATGTTATACAATATTTTTCTGGACTCAAATATAATTGTGACTGAATAATAAGACTTTACATAAATGCCTCTAGAGAAGTTCACAAATTCAATTTGATACGATCATGTCAGTGACTAGAATCCTAACTTCAATAAGACAACTCAAATGAATATGTATAAAGGAATAAATATCCCGAAGTAAAATCTCGAAATATCAATCTTTCCCAGCGTTCCTACACAGTAGGTTCAGGTAAATGACTGTCGAAAGAACCATCACATGTTAGGTTCGCAACCCGCAAGGGTAAACTGTGGTTCATACCTATTCCCACTCGACCAAATGAATCAAGCTTAGATGTTGCTCGGTGAAAACCAAGATCTTCCAATGCCGCTCGACTGTCCGATGATATTTTTACTGACTTGTATATGAAGTTGGATTCTACTATCACAGTTTCGCTGGGATTGACAGAATCTGCTTCCTCCGGCACTAACTGTGAACAAAGTCCATCATACTCTGAAGGATATTACAAGTTACCCTTCCCGACGTGGACCTTACTAAGATGACAAGGTAGGTAATCTGCATTAGCTTGCAGATCTACTTCTCTGTCGAGAGCACCAAGCCGACTATTCATCAGGAGCTACCACAGAGAGGGAGATAGTAACCCACCTTGAAGGCAGCTCCTGGTGACCCTGAACCTAATGGCCTTGAAGAGTCGTAGTTACAGTTCTGTTCACCAGCATGGCACAGATACAGCAAGTTGTGGTCGATTCTATGCATTCCCAGCCAGGGATGATTCTATAGATTTAGGAAGTGCATTGTGAAAAGGTCCTGCACTCCACACCCGACACACCCGAAAAAGCTATTATATGACGAAACACGTGTTGGGTTTTTGTGAAACTATTCAGTAATACTTCTCATAGTGAAGTATTTTTTGAATATGTGTTATATTTGAGGAATCAAAAATCGAACAATCAGTAATATATAAGGCTACTAATCCTACAAACTCGTCGTTTCATTATGTTGTTTGTTCTCAAGGTATTGCTAAATAATGAAGTTTACGGGAAAAAACAGACATTTATTTATATAATTTTGAGGTCAAGTGGAATTAGTCTCGATAAAAAACTTAAAAAAGAGCCTATTAATTACTCTCTTTCCAAATCAGCATTGCACTCTGGAAATAATACCATATTCGCTACAAAATTAATAATTCACATACTCAAAACACCGGTTACTAAATATTGCCTGCCATCAATCACAGCAAACATAGTTTCCGAATGTACTCTTCTATAAAAGTTATTTACAAAGTTTTTTGCATAAATGCAAATTGTTGCTCATCAACGTGATAGATATTTAATTGGGCAGAATAAACAACTATTTGTGTCTAGATTAAATGATCATTATATCAGTTAAACAAACAAGAAAATGGAATTGGTTTGAATGAATATATTTATGAGAATAATTTAGAATTGAGAAAGTTATTAGACCACTTCCCAATTGAATATACAATATGTCCATTTGAAACCGGTACTGCATCAGTATTCCAGAGGCAGAGAAATATATATTGAATTGACAGGATATGTCGATTTTTCATTACCAGAGTCCGTAAATTGAACGGAACATGCCGATACTTGATGACTATCTATCTCAGAACTTACTAATGAGATTTATTTTGATTTTCAATGTAAAATGTATTCAAAACTGCGCTATCCAATAGATTTCTCAAGCAAGATTTGATTAACTACTTTTAGTTTCAAACATCATCAGAATCTGCTTGGACGCATCAATATAACATCAGGTGGTCCCAAGCTGAGATCATCCTCAGGGATGAGCGCTGGTTCAAGCTGAAGTTCGAAAAAGCTGCACATATGTTGTCCAACGACGTAATTGTTATTTTCAGATATTCATTTCAATTTTTGATTTTATTTGGTCTTTCAGGGATTTCAAATCATTTTATATCATATTAGACAATAGAGGTTCGAACTAAAGACATTCGCCATTCATCAATCACCTTCAAACAAACATAGAATTTTGAGAAGGTTGAAGTCTGTTCGATACACCAAATTTCAGAATATATTTGATGTTTTGCAATTTGTATTGTAGATATTCGCCACTTTTCATGCTGTACAAGAATGTGTTTGAATATCACCAAATTATCATTTCATCTACAAAAAAAACATAACTAGTTCACCTTTTTTATATAGACCGGAAAGAAGAATCACACCTCATAGGCAGCAGTTTCACTGATGTATCACAAATAATTGAAAATTTCAGGATATCAAAACGTCAGTTGGAATTGGTATCTACTCACATTGAACCTAACCTAAACTTATATTTCCATTTTCCTTTTTAAGAGTTCTCTGAAGTGAATTTCTGTTAATTTGTTGAATTCTGTTTTTGCGTTAACCAGTCTTCCTATGAACGACAACCCTTTGGAGTCAAACTTGTGCAAGCTGAAGATTAACGAAGTCTTACATACCAACGTACGATTCTCAGCATAACTGTTACAATCCCCAGTAGCGCACTTATCAGACATTATAGCAGAAAGTCCTCGACACAAGAGAAACCTCCAAGAATCTACTGGTGCGACTCGTTCTTATCACATTGTGAAGACGGTTTCAAGATATAATCTTGCTCAATATACCTGGCAGCGCAGTCAAGAGGTCACACTGTCACAGTCACACTATTGCCCGAACGAAAGCACATAATTGTTATGAAATGATCGGCGCAGTGCCTGAACTACGCCACGAGAAAGAAACTGATTATGAATCATGAAGCTGGTTTAGAACTGCCAAAAAACTCCTAATGTACACTCAACGAATTGGTTCTGCTCTGAAATCTTGCTATATAAACTTGGGAGTTGTGACACTGTTAACACTCCACCAAGGAAGATCACTGCAAGCGGTTTCATTAGGACCAGAACCTATCATTGGTACAGCCTCAGCCTGTGCCAAACAAAAACTGGATATTTGGAATGTAAAGGAAAATTTCAGTTTTCTGGCGAAATGAACAGTTTTTTATGTAATAAAATAGCAGAACACATACATTGTTTCCACTCTGTCGTGGGCAGCATTAAGTTTTCAGTATTCAGGAAGGTTCTGTGACTCTGAAAGCGCTTGGCTATTACCTAAAAACGTCCAAGTTGATTCGAAACTTCCCTGAAAAAGTTCTCAAGAGAGACAGTGAATTTCCTTCGAACCATCGTATAAGTCTGGCAGTAGATGCTGTTGACTTCATTATAAGTTAGGGCGCTGCAGGCAGTTCCATTGAACCACAATCTGCTATTGGTTACGCTGTGGGCTCCGCCAAAAACAATGAAAACTGAACTGCAAAAAATATATTAGATTTTCAGCAAAATCCACCAGTATTGACCCACTTCAAGACCTCTGAATGAATCCTTCGGAATATGTCGCCAAACAATTGTAAGACTGCTGAAGCCGGGAAGACTTATGTAATCCATAAGGACTAATTACAGGTCACTTTAGTCTGTACTGGAGTTTTGGAGGAAACTACATGCCGTCTCTGTTTGGAAATTTTGTGCTTGTCCCGTCGTGCACCAAATCCAATTTTTGGTATTCGAAAGAGTTTCATTCTCTCCATATATCCTGAGAGATCATTCGGTAAACGAATCAATTGGCTTCTTCAAGAAGCTGAACTTATTTGTTGAGTTTCAATAGACGTGAGCCACAATATCATCTCGTGGGTTGTCATGGAGAAACGGATAGATATACTCACGTTAAATATAATGTTTCATTTATATTTTTACTTGACTACTCAAGAGAATTCCTCAGACACGCCTTTAGTTGTCGTTGAAGCGGAAGGTAGGCAAGCCTGGCAGAATCTGCCGGTGCGACTCGTCCCAATTACATTGTGGAGGCTATATTATGATGTAATCTCGCGAAACATATCCGAAGGCGCAGTCGAGCAGAGATGTCACACTTTTGCTCGAATAAAAGCACATAATTGGCATAGAACGATCGGCGGGTGCCTGAACTATGTCGCTGGAAGGCCTAATTAGACGAAGCCGCGTTCCATGTTGATATTAACCCTCAGGGAAATTGCGAACGGACGTTTCGTGGCAAGAAAAATCATCCCAATTTCTACTCATCACGGTTAACTTGGATTAATTTGTGCATGTCGGCTAGGGCTGATATCGCTTATCAAATTACTGGGTCGATGTCGCTCGCGACTGGGAGCGGTGGTATATTTTATTAACTGTTGGGGAAGACTGGTGTCTGGGCAATCGATTTTTCATAGTAAAGTCAGGAAATACATTATTCTCTGTCGCATCTATAGAGTATATAAATGAACATAATCACTTCATATTCTTTATCCTGGATGGTTTCTGATAAATTCTTTCGGTCCACTGAATGAAATACTGATAATTCTAATAGTGGGTATTTTGCAAGAATCGACACAATGAATGATAAAACTGGAACCTTTGGCGTAGAATAAATCCAAAACAAGCACTTTGCTCAATCACCAGAAATGCAATACGCTTATCGATGCGTGTTCCACCCAGGCATCGGTTTTCTCCAAACAGACAAATGTTTCTGAATTGGATATAGTAATGTATCAGGACAGACAATTCCGATTTCTGCTTCGATTAATTTGTTTGGGGTTGAAATGGCACAATCATGTCGCCGGAATTGCAAAGGATGCTTCTCAAAAGCTTTGGACACTGTTTCAAACCAAAAAACTGTACACACCTCAGCAATTTTTCATGCTTCATAAAGCTCAGAGCTTATCATATATTGAGCTCCGCCCCTAAGGATACCCTGAAGCTGCTGGATTCCATCCAGAAATGAGCCATCCACCTGATTAGAGACGCGAACATCACTTGCAACCTCGATAGTCTAGAGTCTATAACAGTGAAGAAATGTTGGAGATTTGTCTTTCTTCAATAGATATTTTCACGAAAAGTGTTCAAGTAACTTATGACATTTGATTCCACCAGGATATTCTACTCGGTACACCTCGAACTTCACTGTTCAAGAAGTTTTTCACTTGAAGAACTGCGTTTATGTGGATTTACCTTTCTGTGTACGTTTTTTCAAATGGATTCAATCTCCAGCGATCAGAATCTAATGTGTATCGCTACTTTCCCACAGGCACCGCTCGTGGAGCAACTAAAGGATTTTCCTATAGTGCTTGTGTTTTGTCTTTGAAAAAACTCACCAAAATGTCGTCTTCAGTTTTCTTCATCTATTTCTTCAGAAGATGAAAAGCAGCGCAAAATGTTGAAAGCATGTATGCATATGATGCTATTTTATATAACTTTGTTTCAAAGTGTTCATACTATTATGAAATATACTGATAGTTTGGTATACCTCACGGCACATCAGAGAAATTATAACACTGTTTGGTTCAGAAAATACCAAAAAAATTATGAAGGTGTAACAAATCTAATTCCATTCTGGTCTAAGTATATTTTTTCTGTGGATGATTATACTTATTTGAAATATATACTAAGAAGTCACATCATGTATTTTTTGGCCAGTACAATAATATGCTTGAAAATACAAGGTACAAAATGAAAGCCATTTCGTCAAAATCGGACAATTCAACAGTGCTCAGAAAAGTTAATTCGTTGAAATTTGACAAACTATTTCAGATAGAAACATGAATACTGCCAACCCATCCGTAGCGCTCAACATATTAGAAGCACATAAAAGGATATTTTGAAAAAATATGTACAACGCGGACTTAAACTTTCGAATGGGGCAGGAGTTGGATGAAATTTTTGTAAAAAAATAATAATTTTTGGTACTTTTTCATAGAAAACCATCCTTTCGTCATCACTTGTCGACGAGAGAGTGTTATCAACTAATTTTTGTCAAATGGAAAGGGGAGTCTAGTGATACTCAGATGACTTTTATTTTTTTGAATACCGATAAGCGGTTGCGCTGTTATTCATGTTCGAATTTGGAACTAGGAGAAATACAATTCATTTCCTCAAAAAATTTCGAAAACTTTGGGATACCTATGATAAGTGACTTGAGAGTTGTTTCAATTCTCTATTGGTTGCAAAGTTATGAATTATCATTTTTCCTAATCTCCAATTCATATATCAATAACTGACCAGTTATCGAAACTCAAAACAATTAGGGCAGTTGTATGAAGAATGAATGAAGAACCTTTCGAGCAAAGAGTCACAAGATCCCCTTTCAATGAAAAATGATTGATAGCGCCCTCTCTACGGCGAGTGATGTCACACCATTTTTTTTTCATGAAAAAGTACTGAAAATTACAAACAAATTTTGTCCGACTTTGATATCTTGCCCATTCAAAAGCTAAAAGGGGGTATTATATATTCATATAAATATCTTCAATATTTTCGGTATGAATTTCCTCTACTTGCTCCCATGCATATCACGGATCTTCCGAGGTGCTATTTGTTTTTTTATGTACCAGCTCGAACGCGTAATGAAAATTCGTATGCGACCGAACCTCACTTTCTTTATGACGTAATAGAATAAGAAAATATTTTATATGTGTTGGGGTTCAACGAAAAGGAGATTTATCTCGCTTCATATGCGTGCAACCCGAAACTTGGATGTGCCAAAGGAGCCTATTTATTCTTCCGTCAAGATTGCTGTCAGTTCGCAATTTTTAACTTTTATCGCTGGCGTTGAGCTTTCGCTTGAATGTTTTATGATCGCCGGCATTGTGAAGAAACGTTTCGTTCTGTATTTTCAATTACGTTGTTCGCATCATTTGCATTTCGGGAACGCTACTTTGCGACGTTACTAATGGAATTATGATGTTCCCGAAGGCTCAGTCGAAATTACGTCGAGAATTATTATACTTATTCCCAGCGTCTTCCCAGTATGTTCGGATGGTAGAACGGCTTGTTATGATAGAGAATGATGATCCTGTTATGTTCTTGACTTCAATTTTGTGGAACGCATATCTACGTGAAAAGTCGATCAACTTTGTTATGAGAAAATTATACACAAAACTGATTCACTTACTATGTTCATCAAATTTTGTTGATATTTTACTTCACAAGTGTCATATCGCAAAACTTTGGTTTAAATTTCAAAAGCAATATCTTCATTTTCTGTGGACGCTGCTGTATATTATGTACTCGTACACCGATTCAACCTCCCCTCATAACTTTCTTATCTCTCTTGGTTTCAATGTGACATTTTGGTTGTTTGAATTGTATCACAATTCGAATTGATTGTACAAAGGATATTTCTGGAGCTTCTTCAATTTCTCAGGAAATTCTGCTAACTTTGGAATTTTAAATGAAACATCCTGTATGTTTTCACATTTTTACGTTCAGCAGTTTAGTTTACAAGATAATGTTTTATTTCAGTGGAATTAACTCACTTAAGATTTTTGTGGTTGGAAAAATTTACGTCGATCACACGATCTAATGTAGAATAATAGAATCCGTTGTTTTTTTTTTCACTAATCATTCAGTAACAATTTTATGATATCAATGTCAATGTCACCATGATGTCTCATTGAATTATTCAACCGTTTGATACTTGAACAAATGAATTTAATATTCAGAGATACATCCCAGTGTTGTGTTGAAATTATTATGATTCAAATTATGGGCATTCTTACCCGTAATGAAAACGATGATAAGTTTCTCAGTTATTGTAAATGTAGAAAAAACTCCACAGCATCAGAGTCATCATGTAAGTTGAACGTTTTTCATAGAGATGTCACCAGCCATGACTTAAAGGAATAAAAAATAGGTTTCGCCACTCAGCTGACGGAAAGGATCAATGCGAATGAGTATGAAGGAAAGAGAATTGAAACTTTCTATGTTTTTACCAATTTTATTTGTAACTAACGTTACTGCAGTTTCGTATTATAGGGACATTTTCAAACTTGAACTTTAAGTTTTATAAGGACATTTTCAAACTTAATCTTCAAACTTCAAAGTTTAAGTTTGAAAATGTCCTCAAACTTTAAAGATTAACTTTGAAAATGCCCTTATAAAACTTAAAGTTTAAGTTTGAAAATGTCCTTATAAAACGAAACTGCAGTAACGTTAGTTACAAATAAAATTGGTAAAAACATAGAAAGTCTCTTTTAACTTTAAGTTTGAAAATGTCGTTATAAAACTTGAAGTTTGAGTTTGAAAATGTCCTTATAAGACAAAACTGCAGTAACGTTAGTTACAAATAAAATTGATAAAAAACTTAGAAAGTTTCAATTCTCTTCTATTCATTATGATTTTCCACAACATATTAACGGCTACATCTATCAAGTCATGAACAAATAGTTTGAAAAACTACTTTGGAAGTCAAGAACAGTAACCAGTAAGTTTGAAAAAACAGTTCCTCTCATTCAAATATCACCTACATCAAACATTCAATGAAAATTATTCTATCAGACGATTAACATATTGTAACCAGTATCCCTAAAAATTGGAGTTGATCCAAAGGCATATTTTTTTTAAGAACAGAACACAAGCACTACTGGAAAATCCATAAGGCGTTCTAAGAGCCTCTTTTTATCAATAATGACAAGTTCAATGGAAAGAATGCTCGTTATCTGGCACAAGGAAGTGCTCATCTTTCACGAGAAGGCGTATGGGCATAATCGTACAGAAATTGTTTGGTCCAATTACCTTCGAAGGCTCTTCAACATGAGAGCAATACTTGTGATTTCTCCAGAATGTTATCAAAGGGTACTTTGAGAATTTACCGTTGACCATTAGAAATGATATGTATTTCGAACAAGATGAGGCACGTCCTTATGATACAATATCACAATGGAGTTTTTCGTGACAGATGGGTGGAAACAAATGGACCAATGAGATGATCCACAAGATTACCAATTCAACATCGTTCACTTTATTCTTTTGAGCTCATGTGGAAAATCAAGTGTACCATACACTGATACAAAATAGAGTGAGGGGAGCCATTGCGGAATTAAACCATGACCAGTTGCATAACGTCTTACGAGGAACGGTAAATCGAATGCGACAATGCTGGGACATGAACGGTGGATGTTTCAAGCAATTCTGGAATTCGGTGGAGATACCAAATACACTATCGACTCCAATAGTACTTATTGGTTTGTTTCCTGTCGTATAATTTTTTTTACTTGAAGAAAGTTGCAACCGCTAGGGTGATTTAGCAACGGCATACTATAAATAATTCAATTAGTACATGATATTTAAAATTAATTCTTGTAGGTATGTTGAAAAATGTGTATATTTTTGAGGAAAGCTATCAATTGTTCAGTGTCAGAATTTTCACCAAGTATGTCTTTCATTGTTTGTGGGATGCGATGAGTGAATCTGTCGATGTGATATAGCACGCATTCTGTTGAAATGTGTTTAACACTCAGGTCTGTTTCACACATTTCACATCTTGGTTTGTCACCATCTGCTATGAGGTATTCATGTGTTGAGCGGGTATGTCCCAGTCGCAAACGAGTCAGGATAACTTGGTGTCTTCTGTTTTTGGGGATATTTTTCCATGGGAGTACTGATGTTTTTACTTCTGCTAGCTTAGAGGTGTAATTGTACCACTGATGTTGCTAATTGTTGATGATTTCTTGTTTGTAAAAAGATTTCAGGTCAATGTGATTTATTTTGGGTTCAGTATAAGTCAATGGATTTGAGATGGCTGCATTCGCCAGTTGATCTGCTCTTTCATTGCCTGGGATGCCCACATGAGATGGGACTCACATGAATCTGAGTACTGCTTGCGTTTGTTTGAGTGCATGAAGCTCTCGTTTTATGGAAGGCTTTCCATATAGCGTATGTTTCTCCAGTAAATACCATGCTTTCTCTTGGTAGTTTGTACGAAGCTTGAAAACCTGCGATAGTGAAATCTGATCCGACTCCGTTTATAGTTTTGGATGTATCTGTGTAGAAGAAGTTGAAGTCTGCATATTGTTCTAGAAGATGATGAAATTCTGAAATTTTTCATCAATACGATTCTGCAACATATTCAGGTACAGAGGTCCAGTTAAACTTTTTTCCAAAAACCTTTGATAGATATTTATGTGACCTTCTCGAAATACATGTGGGTTTATGTCAGACCAATAACGTATATTTTGCAATCTTCTATATGGATCATTTTTGTAGGAGTGAAATTTATGTTTCTCAAACGGTTTTGAGTGGTGCTGAAGAGACCAAACAAACTACCAATAACCCAGGTTTTCTTTCCGTTGTTTCTAGTCTAGATACACAACCAATAATCAGAAACTTTCTGACGAATTCTCCCATCTATTTTTGGGAGATAAAGATTTTGACTTTCCACTTCTCCATCTTTGTACAAAAAATGTGTGAATTTTCCAAAGGAAGGAAGGCAGCAATCAAATTCAAAACATATTTTTACAAAGATGTGTAGATTATATTCGAAGAAATAACTTTCAGACACGAAAGAAAAAGCCCCCTCAGAAAGTAATACCGTCCAAGGTATATTAAGTTATTCTCAGGTATCGTCCAATTTCCTAATAATGCTATTGATCTCAATTACTGCTGATCTGATTTTGAAAAATGAACAAGGTATTACAAGATTCTCCTTTCCTACTAAAAGTAAATAATCTTCATGAGCGACGAGTGATATCACACAATTAGCTTTTTCATCAAAAAAGTACTAAAAATTTTCATCCTGTTCATCTAGTCATGTGTAAAAGTTAGGAGTACTGCATAGTACCGTATCGTCAATTAGCTTTTTCATCAAAAAGTACTAAAAATTTTCATCCTGTTCATTTAGTCATGTGTAAAAGTTAGGAGTACTGCATAGTACCCGTATCGTCATTGAAAAAAAATGGATTCTCGGCCACTGTAATTTGTAACATCAGTGAATGCATCACTGCGTTTTTCCCAATTGCAAGAACACAACATGTCTGAAACATTTCTTAGTAAAAAACCTGCCCGAATTCATGTAACATCAATTACATCAATCGAATTGAGAGTTATTCACTTTCTCTTTCAGATACGGTTTATTGGGTGCATCAGGATGTGGAAAAACCACGCTTCTCTCTTGCATCGTTGGCAGAAGGCGACTCAACACCGGAGAAATATTTGTGCTGGGCGGAAAACCCGGAAAGAAAGGATCCGGAGTGCCCGGAAAACGAGTTGGGTACATGCCCCAGGAGATAGCCCTCTACGGAGAATTTACCATCAAGGAAACGATGATGTATTTCGGATGGATTTTTGGTATGGAGTCCAAAGAAATCTATGAAAGACTGCAGTTTCTGTTGAACTTTTTGGATTTACCTAGTCAAAATCGTATGGTTAAGAATCTAAGGTAAGTTCAAGCAACACACTCGGTGGCATACATTTCAGCAAAGATAGCGCTACAAAAGCGACACTTATTTATCGATGACGGTGAAGGCCTACAGTTATCATTTATTTTGATATCTTTGATCCAATTGAATTTTCCTTGTACTGATTGACGACTTGTTTTTTTTTTGTGAAAATTCAATGTTCACTGAGAATACACTATTGTTTTGAAAATAGTGTAATGACCGAAACTAGTCAACAAATATAAAACTATCGTGGAAAATAGACAAAATTGTGTTTTCATAGTGTATTCTTTGTGAAAATATAGTGATGAAAATAGTTCAATTCTCTTTCCAAATAGATTGAAACTGTTCTCATAAATATAGTAACTGAACTCGAGAAACACAACTTCAGTGAGGTATATCGGGTGTTTCCTAATTGCGGTAAAAATGTAAGGGCATTTCTCCAGGTAATTTTATGCAAATACAATTCATGTGATTAAAATTGTATTCCATTTTGGTGATATTTGACACTGTGATTTTCGTTAACAAGCCCTGCTTAGATACAAATTCAGATACAAAGTCCAGATACAGATCCGGAATTCAGTTTAGCCAACAATATCGACCAAAAATGAATGACACTACTAACATTCAATATTGTCCAAAATAAGCACTTTTCTCAGTTACCAAAAATGAAATCTTCTCCTCTTCTCGTTTCGTCAATCAAGTTGGCGTCTTCAGGACATAAAGAAAAACTACAATTTGGATATATTCCAGGACAAAAGTTCCAGTTTAACCTTTCATCATTTAATTTTGTGTTGGGTAACACATCCTCTGTTTCATTTCCATAACTGTCTTTGTTTTCTAGAAAAAAAAACAGATTTGGAGAATAAGTGTGCTCTGCATCAAAAAAGCCAAACATCTATTAGTTTATGATGTTTGCCATTGTCAAGTTACATTTATTGTTGTGACAACGGATATTTACAATATTGATACGGAAAAGGAATCTTTTAAAAAAGTTCAACACCGTGTATCTTGGAAACAATGCATTTTCTGATGTACGTTTAATGAACTTTTCTTCATAAAATTAGCTCCTCAACATGGACATACATGTTTTCACCGCAAACAGGAAATACTCTGTACATTATTTAAGTGACATCTGAATTCTCGATTGAAATAGAGGGGTTCAAATTCAAAGTCATTTCAATGTATAATTTTTGGGGGAAAGATTATGTGATACCTTTGATTTTTTGATTTGTCAACAGTGAGAATTATTCTTGTGTTCAGTTACAAATATAATATGAAATACATGACTGAAATATTGCAGTCCTTCCATAGATTGATATAATACCTATATAATAAATTGCTGTATTGAAAAATCATATTTTCCTAGGAAGGGCTCTGTTGGCATGTCTCTTCCAAAAAAAAAATAATCCTGAATATTTTGTAGATTTTTGAATTATCAGCTTACTTCCAGCTACATCAGAACAACACAACTTGAAACTCAATTCTGAAAAATCCAAATTGTTTTATTTTGGTATAAAAATAATATGAACTTCTTAAAAAATAGTTTTAATCTTCGAATAACACTCCATTGTAAATCTGTAATACAGATCTTGGTTTAGTATTAGATACAGACATGCGTTTTTCTTAGCACATGAAATATGTTATTGGTAAATTTTTGAAATTTATTTACAGTAATCGTCATATTGTCTACTTCAAAATGAAGCGAACGTTGTGTGAATCACTTGTCCTGAGTCACTTCAACTATTGTGATTTCCTTTATGGACCATGCCTAACAAAAGTCGATAAGGATAGAACACAAAAAGTGCAAAATAGCTGCGCAAGACTGATTTATGGTATCATAAATTATGAACATATTTCACATAATTGTTGAGTGCATCTGGCTCAATAAGTACAATAGAAGGCAGCTCCTCCACATGGGTACCTTTACTCATAAACTTTTAAATGATCCTTACCCTCCAGCATTGATCAATAAATTCATTTCTCGATTCAAAGTACATTCACAAAGTATCAGACACAAATCTACCCTCAGCATAAAACTGCATTTTTTCAAAGGTGTTATGTCTTCAATGCCATCAAAATATACAATACTCTGTCTGATGAATTCAAATTACATAATATAAATAAGTTCAAATATAAACTGAAGCCTCATTTACTTGGTAAGCAGTAAGCATATTTAAGCTTATACTTCATTTCAATTTATCATAATTTGTATTTTTAGCTATGTATGCACCCATAATTCACAATCTATAATGTATTCTTTCTTTTATTTTACGTTATTTTATTAATTAAAAGTTTGTCAGTCAATTTGTGTACTGCCTCGAATAACAATGAAAGGCGTTTATTATTATTACTATTCAGTGTTATTGTTTTTCGAGTTTGAAGGCCGTGGATTTTTGGAATATCTTCCAAAGGCTAAAGCATTTCGTCATTATTACTATTATTCGTTATTATTGAATTGAGTTTTGAACGAACTTTTGTTATGTTCAGCCACAACTACTCTAATATTCAATCCGTTGCTCAATTTTTTCAAAATGTCAACAACAGATAACAGTCTTCCACTTTCACAACCTACTTGCAAAAGAAACTTGGATATGGAATCTCAATTGAATGATCTGTATAGTGAAAGTAATATCGTTGAATGCATTCAAAGAAATAACGAAACTATAGAAGTACCGATTATGATTGAATACAGTCCACTCACAAAAATGAACTGTTTGTCCTGTTTTCCACCTCGGATAAGAGAAAATCATTCCTTACTGAACTAGAATTATTCTCAGTGCAATGAACGTTACTTATTTTCAGTGGTGGTCAACAACGAAGGGTTTCTTTCGCAGTAGCTCTAATGCACGACCCCGAACTCCTTATTCTCGATGAACCGACAGTAGGTGTGGATCCTTTGTTGAGGCAAAGTATATGGAATCACCTCGTACAGATAACGAAAGATGGCAATAAGACTGTTATCATCACGACGCATTACATTGAAGAAGCTAGACAAGCACACACGGTAAGCAAATTATTTTTTTAAGTGTGTCTATCATTGTAATTAATGGGGAATTTAGTACGAAGGTGAAAAGGGTCTTTCAGACCTCTTATGCAACTTTACATGAGTAAAGGAGGAATAAACTACAGTTCCCTAACTTCTAACGAAACTTGTTTAACCTTTTAAGAAACTCGTCTGATCTAATGAAAGCTAGAACTAGAATCTCTAGCTCAGAATGAATCCAAATCAAGCACTCTTCCCAAACACCAAATCTGCAACACTCTTCTCGACACACGTTTCCCAGCCAAGTTGGCGTCTTCAGGGGATGAAACCGTTCTGGTGTTTGGGAAAAGTGTTTGTTTTGGATTTGTCTGATCTAGTTAGTTCACTAAGATGGTTAGGTTAGGTTAGGTCCAAAGTGAGAGGATCTATTCGACCCTCCACCGCAACCCGTAAGGGTTTATTGTGGCTCACACATATTCACACTCGGCCAAATAAACCCAGCTTCTTAACGGAGCCGATTAGTTTGTATGGTGAGTGGTATTACAGGTCAGATGGTAAGTGTACGACTCTGCCGAACTCTAAAGACCTGATTCGGTCCCCAGCGGGCCAGGCACAAAGTATATGCTCTGTGGATAAGGTAGTCGGATAGTAAAGTTGCAAGATTCCCACCTTGATACCCACGACAACCTTCCCATATGAGGGATTTTGCACGTCAGCTACACCTGAAAATGCCTTCAATTCAGCCGTGCAGGACTTTTTCTCCTCTGGTTTTGGTGAATCATCACTTGAGCGCAAACGTTTGCTAACCTGCTCATGGGGGGTTTGTTCCACCACCGGAGACAGATTCTGCGTACGCCGCTCAAGAATTCGGTGCGAGGCGGTTTTGTAAGGTACCCCGCTCTTGAGGAGACAACTCAGTCGTTTCCTGGCTGTACAAAACAATACTTTTTTTAAAGTTCAGTTGTTGGATCAGGAGTTGAGGAGTTGATAATCTCTCACTCCTAAACTAAATTTACAGGGAGGTCAGTTGGAGTCGTAAACTCGACATCCATCTCCTCTGTAGACTCGCTCCTGAATTAAATTTACAGGGAGGTCAGTTTGAGTCGTAAACTCGACATCCATCTCCTCTGTAGACTCGCTCCTGAATTAAATTTACAGGGAAGTCAGTTGGAGTTGTAAACTCGACATCCATCTTCTCTGTGGACTCGCTCCTGAATTAAATTTACAGGGAGGTCAGTTGGAGTCGTAAACTCGGCATCCATCTCCTCTGTAGACTCGCTTCTGATCTAAGTTTACAGGAAGGTCAGTTGGAGTCGCACGCTCGACATCCATTTCTTCTATAAAAGTCCCACGAGTAACTAGAAAAAGTAGGTCAATCACGGCAGAGCCCTGCATTACCGTGACAAGGCGATACTACGACGAGAGGGCGCCCGGTATCTCGAAGGTTCCGTAGCTGATAGGCTCAGTGTCATTTATCCTCCCGGCACGGATACAGACGCCTTAGGATTAAGCTGTCGTTGGGATGCCATTCACTTAGAGAATAACAGAACGAAAAGTAATTCTGTCACTCCCGTATCCAGCGAGGCTACGTGGAAGCAGGCATCCGATGGCCGGTTTGCTTAACCCCCACATCCCAAGCCAGTGCACTCGCCGAAAACAGCATGCACAGTGGTTAAGGCAGTGAAAGATGAACAAGGACAGCCAATCCGCCTAAGATGGTACAAGATAACTACAATGTTATCGATTATAACAATATTCAAACTGATGAAAAATTAGTTTTATTTTCGAGATTTGAAGTTTTTCTTGAAATTCGAACATGAATGCGAATGAAGCAGACCGAGGCCGTGCCGAATCGAGAAAATAGGTTTTCACGCATGACACCGGGGCAATGCGCCTTTTATTCGACTTGGGGCAGATGAACAGATATTATATGTACCTTGTGTATGTCTTCCATTTATTTCAATTATTTTTGAGCAGACTTTTCCATGACTTTTCTCAATTCTATTTTTTTCCTCTCCATACGATTCCCTCAATATCTTGTTAATTTTCTTTGTTTTATCCTTGCTTCTGTTATTATATACAGGTAGTTTTAGCCAACCACCATCTTGTTTTATTATAACAAGTTTAATATGTTTCAAGAGGGATTTTTTCTAGTTTGTGTCTGAAAGTTACTTCTTTGAATGATCTACACATCTTTCTTAATTTTTTAAATATATTGCTTCCTTCCATTCTTTGGAAAATTCGCACATTTTTTGTATGTTTGAATATGGAGAACTAGAAAGCTAAAACATTTCTTTCCCAAGTGTGACGAGGATCATAACACGTCCATATATTTATATCTATGAATAAGTTCCAAAATTAGCTGGAAAATAATTGACGACACAAGCTTCAAGTGGATAGATTGTATGTTTGGGGAAAGATTGGTATACACAACAATTATGGGAAAAACAGTAATGACCCAGGTAGCATGAAGAATATGCCTTCTTTTTATTTTGCAATAACGAGTAACGCCTCAAATTGCGACAAAAGGAATCGACAACACAAGCTTCAGGTTGAGAGATCGTATGTTTAGAGAAAGATTGGTGTAGGTACACAACAATTATGGGAGAAACAGTGATGGTATGATTGTATGTTCAGGGAAAGATTGGTATACACAATAGAAATAGTAATGGTACAGGTAGCAAAGAAAATCTGCCTTCTTTTTATCTTGCAATAAGGAGTAAAGTCTCAAATTGCGACAAAAAGGATCGACAACACAAGCTTCAGGTGGATAGGTCGTATGTTTAACGAAAGATTGATGTACACAACTGTGAAAACGGGCGGATAGGAATAGATTGACTCATCACTAGATGCCAGGACACTCAGGTATCGCAGGCAACGAAAATACTAACGAGTTTTTTTTTCTGATTGATTCGGCCGTTACTTGATGAAGATCCATAGTGATTTCATAAACTACACCTCACGATTTGATCTCCACAGTAGTAGGCAAACAATTCGTGGAGTGTTATGAAAAACACAAAGCCCATGAGACTGATGTGTTTTTCAGATACTTAGAAGAAATAGAGAAGTCCAATGGCTCCTAAATAAAGGGCAAAACAATATTTTCAATTTTCCTTTCAAAAGACATATTTTCTGGATACGTCATTGAGATTCTATCAATCCTTCCAGATGTAGATATTATAATCAATTTTCTGTTGGAAATATCGGTCAGGATTTTCGGTTACTGGTTCTGGGTGTATAGAAATGTTCGAAGTTTAATTTAACTTTAATTTATGAAAATTACAAAAATAGAATAAAATTACTCCAATTACAAAACGAAACAATCTCTATGACATCTCTGTCAAAGTTTTATATTGCTCTCCCAAAACATCCGTATGGTGAGCCAAAATAATAAATAAATTACGACATGTCTTTGCGAGAAATCTTTTTTTTTTTGGTCATAGATGGCATTTTAGCAGGGTTCTACTATTTGAGGCGATCACTGCCTGAAGATGTTGTATGGTGCAAAACTCAAAAAAGGAATATTAACTTTTTTCAAACTTTTTGTTGTGAAAGTGTTATTTAATAATCCGTTATTTGGAAGGTCAAACTGGACCGGCGGTTGAAAGTGAGGTTTTCAGGGTCAAACATGTAATATTTTTGAATTATTGTTGACAAATATTTTTTGTTGGAAGTTCAGCATCGATGGAGAAAAATATATTTTTCTGAAATTAAACAATTGAAATCAGCAATTTCTATTTCGATAGAGAAAACCAAATTTTAATTATCTTCAGATTATAATATAAGAAACAAAATAAGCAGTTTTTACCTTTTTGCCACCTACTCAACTACTTCTAGGAAACAATTTCAGAATAATTTTCGTCTTCATATTGGATAGAAATATATAAATCTTAGTCACTGAATAATAGATGGAGTGTCGAAATTTTACGATAAAAATAAATTAAAAAATTTGTTGTCACTTCCTGTTTTCAGAACGTCATGAGTTTGGTTGAGCCATTAAAATATTATTCATTTATGAGGACAAGTTTCGCAAAGCTGTAATTATGCAAATATCATTGTCAGCAAAACCATCAGGTAATAATATCTATAAACTTCAACTATATTTGTGGACATTATCAATACGACAAAAAATTATTGCTTATATTTGTGAGATAGATTATCAATTATCTTTCACTAGTGAGATCATAACAATACATTCAACGGCGGGAATAATAATTAGTTTACTATATTTACATTCAGCACAGGTCCAAAGGTATCTTTGATATCGTAAATATTTCCTATTAACGACAGAATTCATAAAAATTTACACAGGTTCACAATTTTGGCACAAATTTACTGGTTTTTCATGAAGTCGAACACATCTAATGAAATTAAAATATGTTTGAGAACTGTTTCAAGAAGTGATACTATTCTGAGAAAATAGATATTTCAACTACTTTCTTCCTTTGTTTGGAAGTTTTTCACTTTTTTGGTATAAAAATGGTGGAGTACAAGGGCGAAAAACTTTTTCCTGTAACAATAAATCCATATGATAATTGACAATATGCTACTAGTTTACGCCAATTAAACCTCTTTCCTTATTATAACAAAAATATGTTCACGTATATCTGTTCAACCAAAATTGACTCATACATAAATTCTACAACTATGACATTCTCACTTCTTACCCCTTTATCTGCAGAGTAGGGAGGGTGAGTGTGGGGCCATAGCACTTAGGCCACATGTGACCCATTGTACATCCTCCCGAGGAGTTGTCCTCCTAGGTCATCGTCCATCCTGTCCTTAACAGGAAGGTAGACAGGTCACTAGGAGACATCTCCTTTATATCGGCAGGTGTAGGCCAAGACTCACCGAACACACTCTCTCATTGACGATAACTCAGGACACTCACTTAAGACTAGCCACATAATATGGGGATAATGAACGATGGTTATCGCCAGATACTTTTTCGGCGCCTGCTTCCCAGAGTCGCCTCTGGAAAGCATGCGCCCATCTCTTTAGGGAATGAGTATGATGTTTGACTGGTTCCGCAATTGTCGAAGTCATCAGGCCGAAGGTGTCACTGGGTCCTAAAAGTCTCAGTCCAGCCGCTTCGTTGGCTAAAGAGTCGGCAATGCGATTATCTTTACTCTTGTCGTGTCCTTTAACCCACCTTAGGTTAATGTTATTATCTACCTAGGCTTTGGATAAATCTTGGTGGCACTCTGGTACTACCCCTGAGGTAACACGTTGTCTGTTCAAGGCTAATATGGATTGTTATGTTTTTGCCAGAAACTCATTTCCTGGTTATTTCTTTTAAGGCAATTGAGATAACATCCGGTTCTGTTTGAACCACGCTGGTATTTTTTTCCATTTCCCACTTAATCCTTAGGCTTAGTCATCTGGAGTAAACTCCACATTCTGGGCCTTCTTTGGTTTTGAGTTATTTGTATTTTGTAGGGTTTATTGAACACGAACCTGGGTTCAATTGCATCACTGGCTGCCTGCGGCAGAGGCTGTGGAGTAAACGCTTCTCGTCATAGACTTACCCTCAATTGACCCATTCCTATTTAGAAGTTCACACCAGCCGTGGGCAATCGTAACATGGTCATCAACGTAACCTCCTTAACGTACAGGTCCAGAGGGTTCAGACCAGTAATTAATTCCATTGTCGTTGTTGGTGTTGTTCTCATGGCTTCTGTGATGTTTAAACAAACCTCTTGCTTGTAGAACGTTCGGTCCCCATGCGATGGCTTCGTTCGTTAACATAGGTCTTATTATTGCAGTGTAGATACAGATGACTACACGGGGTGAAAGACCCCTTGTGCATCCCACTGTCCTCCCACATTGCTCATACGTCACATATGCTCTTTTTGTTCTACCCTGTAGGTGAGAGTTCCGTGTTAGCTTCCTGTCGAGGGTAGTACCAAGGTATTTCACCTCTTCAGAGAAGTTTAGTTTGCTTTCGAAGATTTCGGTTTTAAGACCGATAAACTTCTTTTCTTGGTGAAAAGAACATCTCAGTCTTCTTGGGATTGATCGACAGTGTGTGTTCCTTACACCATGTGTCTATTAATTCGACCCCATCCTGCGCTCTATTGCACATTGTGTTCACAAATTTGCCGGTCTGCAAGATAACTGATTGATTGATGACACAACTCTGTTTAGAGCACGCATTATCATAAACGCATCCATACTTTTACAATACAGCATCATAAAATATATTATTTTTCTAATGAATCTCGTCACAGAAACAATAAAATCATGTGACTGAATTTTGTCTAACGTATTATATCAACAGTCTGAAACATTAAAAAACCCGTCAAAAGGAATACTGCAAACGAGTTATAAATGAATCAAATGAACGCAAACAAGCTGGAGAAAATAATATCAGAATGAAATATATGAATGGAAATTCTACACTGATAAATTTTTAAATAGATTACCTAATTAGGTGCTTCATGCAATCTTTACTAGCAGAACGTTAATGGTTTAAATTCAGAAATGTCAGAGTTCAACACAGCATTACTGGATCGTCAAAATAATCTAGAAGTCATTTGTTTAAGTGAAACCTGTCTCATTTCAGGAATCTACAATGCCGCATTGTTTCTACCAACATACAGTGTCTTCAGAAATGATATATGAACCTAACAAATAAAACCAAGGGCGGAGGTTTTCTGCATCTGTAAAAAACTTATATAATTTCTATCTCTTGGATCTCTATGAAGTGACATCCGTAACACCGAATATATAGACATTGCAGGAGATAAATTAGATGTAGACATGCATCTGTGTCTGTAGAGTAGGGAGGGTGAGTGTAGGCCCACAGCACTTAGGCCACATATGACCTCACGAGGAGTTTTCCTCCTGGATCATCGTCCATCCTGTCCTTTTCAGGAAGGTGGACAGGTCACTAGGAGATATCTCCTTTATATTGGCAGGTGTAGGCCAAGACTCGCCGAACACACCCTCTCTTTGGCAACCTTGAGGTGTTTCACGGTGGCCTCCGCGAAGGTTATTGAAGGTGCAGCGATATTACTGTTGTTGAGCGGCTTCTTCAACCTTCTTGGGGTTCCCTTCGTGGAGGTGCACAAGTGAGGGAGCTTTCCTGCAGGGGCAGCCGGTTCCTTGCCTTTATTCAAGACGGAGCTCTTGCTGTTGGAGGCGGAGTGGGCGAGGAGGAGGGTGCACTTATAGCTGCTGCCACTCCTGCCTCCTTCGCTTTCTTTCCTTTTTTTGCACCGGTGCGCCAAATGCGCTTACGCCTTAGCCTTTGTGTTACATTACGAAGTGATCTGCTATGTCCAGCCTCATTTCAAGCGGTAGATATTTCTGTTCATCCCTAGCCACCGCGCGCTTTTGTTGTTTTTGTTTTTGGGTTTGTTTCATTCATGTGTGTTTCCACGAGTAGCAAGGGGTGAGTGGGTCACCTCTGGCAGAGTCCCGCATTACCAGAGGTAGGCTGATTACAAAGTAGTTTCGCCCAGTTCCCCAAGGGGATCGTTAGTAACCCTGTGGCCATTCAGCTGTCGGCAAGATTCCTTACACCTTGCATATCATGTTCCTTTACGTGATATACATTCCTCCCAGGTGGTTGAAATGGACACCAATATGTCTTGGCACACTCATGTCACTGGAATTGCAAAGGCTGCTTCTCAAAAGCTTGGAACACTGTTCCGAACCAGAAAACTGTACAAACCCCAGCAAATTTTGATGCTTTATAAACCTCAAATTAAACCTTCTTTAGAGTATTGTTCACATGTATGGCATATCCTGAAGCTGGTGGATCCATCCAGAAAAGAGCCATCCACCTGATTGGAGACACAAACATCACTTGCAAACTTGATAATCTGGAACATGAAGGAAAAGTTGGAGATTTATCTCCCTTTTATAGATACTTTCACGGAAGGGGTTCAAGTGACTTGGCACATTTGATTCCACCAAGAGCGGTACCTATCAGAAGTAGGCAACGGCTGCTCATCGTTGTAAAGTTCAACTCAGTACACCTGGAACTCTAGTGTTTAGGAACTCTTTCATTTGGAGAACTGCCTTTATATGGAACGTTTTTCCAAATGAATTTAATCTCCAGCGATTAAAATCCAACGTGAATCGCTATTTTGGCACAGGCTTCGCTCTTAGAGCACCTTAAAGATTTTCCTGTAGTACTTGTATTTTGTCCTTGAAAAAATACTTGTCAATAACTCACATTACAAGCCTATCATAATAATAGGAGATTTTAAGACTTCGCATTTTGGTTTTATTGAAATCGATTCTAAATATGAATTAACAAAAAATGTTATTGGAATGTTTGTCATGAAGCAATATAATACTATTTCAAACCAGAGTAATAGCTTACTCAATAGCATAGATTGCCACCTACATAGGAATTTTCAACTACATGAAAACATTCATCATTCATCTTTATCGTTCAGTCTTTCAACCATTATTCACACACATGGCAACTTTCATTTCAATGAACAAAATCAGAATATATTCAACTTCAGACAAATTTTCCTCTGATGTATGAATTAGTAACAGCCGTCCACTGGAGAGCTGAAATTGAAATTTTAACACGAATTCTTCAAATATCCATTCCTTCCAAAATCATTTATAATATAATCGTCGGTAACCAGTTAGTAGTACAGTGGTGAAATTATAAAAACTATACGTAAGAAGAAACGGGCAAAAATTATAAATCCTTCATTACACACTTTTATTTCGATACGTTTTGCACATCAAGAAAAGAAATAAAAAACACTGTCAAGAATGATCGCAAAATATTTGTTAATGAGGCTAAAAAAATATTTCTCAAGATCCCTCCCAATTCTGAAATTTTACCAGAAATAAAAACGGTAACACTAGGATACCTGGTGAAATGAAAAATGAAGATGAAGAGACATCTTATTCAAACCTGCAGGATATTGCTGATACTTTCAGTTCTTACTCTGCTTCTGTATCAATCCATCAAATATCGAACTCGGTAACAAACTTGAAGTCGAATATAGCAATGTATCTTTTATCGGCCTAACAGAAATATCCGAGAATATTATCAAAAATCAACTGATTGTAGAACATGATTAGATTCTTAGCTTTTAAATAAAGGATTGCATTTCTGTTTTACTGCAACCTTTGAAACATATATTTTACCTCATTCTAACAAGCAGATAATTGGAAGATAGCTTGCTGAAAAAAAGGTATACGATAATTGTACAGATTTATTGAGGAATCTTAATATTATGCTCTCGACTATTTGAAGTTATCTTATATTTTATTTATAATTCAACTAAAAACATAAAATCTGAGGAACAACATGGTTTTTAGATAGGA
>WOGO01000235.1:0-26912 GCA_015342085.1 Leptinotarsa defecta
AATAATACAAAACATAAAAATCGGATTAAATGAAACAGTCGACAGTCCTTGAGGAACTGTATCACGACACTGAATCGGTTAGGTAGGCCGAGAATGTTTTTGAGAGTTCCACTGAGTTTGTGTTTGCGTCGAGTTGGGTTGTAGTGTATGCAATTTAAAAGTATGTACTCAAGTGTGAGTCTTGCATTACCACAAAATTCACAAGTAGGGGGATTTTGTGAAGACATCAGGCAACCATGGTTGAGTCGGGAGTGGCCTATTCTGAGTAGCCTTATAACACTTTTGTCCTTTCTTGTTATTGAGGGCAGGTAATTACACTTATCATAATTTATCTAGTTGTGACTGTAAACATGTATATTATTAACAGTACCGCAATTAGCTATATTGATTGCAGGTACATTGATTTTTCCACTGACTTTCCTTTTATTTCGAAGTGGATATTTCACTAGTAGATGCTGTTATTTTATGAAAAATTTAAAAAACCATAATCATGTCATGAAGTCTTATAATTTTCGACATATACAAGGTGTGGAGGTGTAGTAAAATGTGTATTGCTCTATCACGAGAATACCACCAGGGTCGCCGGCATGGTCAAGAACAGAAATGTTCCGGCCATGACGGAACAAACCCTTTTAGAAAGGCTTACTAGCTACGGTGAAATTGTAGAGACCATCAAGCGTCTGGAGAAAATAAAGCCTCAGGGCGTGATGGAATCGAGGCAGTTTTACTCCGCAATCTTCCTCGATAAGGTCTTGTACAATTGTTACATATTGTCAACACAATAATTAAACACCAAGTTGTCTAAAGTGTGCGGAGGTGGTGTCCATCCACAAGGCCGATAAGGCTAGACACCTGACTGATAGTTATCGCCTGATCTCGCTCCTCATTGCTAGAGGGGAGGATAAAACTTGTCCCAGAGGAGCAATTCGAGATCCGACGAGGTCGAAATATGACCTCTCAACTGATCAGAGTTGTTCACGGGCTAAAGGAATCTTTCCATCAGGAGAAGAAAACAGTAATTGTCCTGCTGGATATCAAAAAAGCCTTCGACAAGGTGTGGACAGAAGGGTTTGTCGCCAAAATGTGGTTGGCAGGCAGGCATGCCTCTATTTGTGATTAGGATTCTTGAATCCTGCCTGACCAACCAAACTTTTCATGTAATAGTGGACCTGCGGACCTAACCACATCTGCACATTATCCGATTAAAGCAGGTGGCCCGCAGAGGTCCTGCCTATTACCGCACCTGTATTCATTGTACACGTACGATTTTCCCATGTTCTCGAAAACAAATTTGGGTATCTATGCGAACGATACCGCAAGTACGCGCCTTTGTTCTCGAGCGGGGTGACTAAGCAGCAACTGCAGATCCACTTCGACAAGATGATCGTGCCGTACTTTGACAGGAACAAAATTGAGATGAACATATCGAAAACTAAGCTCGTCAACTTTTCGGAGAAATTTACTAATGAAAAGATTTTCCGGAAGTTGTGAATCAAAGGCGTGAGCGTTGATGAGTAGAAAAGCGCACGGTATCTAGGAGTTATTCTGGATAGGCGCCTGAACTTACAGGAACACGGCAATGAAACGCACGTATCTGCTCATTGCACGGAACTCCAAGCTCAGTGTTGACAACAAGTTGCGTATTTACAAACAGGTAATAAGACCAGCTATGTTGTATATCTGTCCTGTATTCTGCCGCCTCAAGAGATTTCCCTTACAGATACTTGAAAGGATGTAGAATGAGGTGCTCCGTATTTGCACGAATAGTGACAGATACATTTTATCATTTCATTGGTCGATCTGTTAGATCTGGTTGGAGTGGAGACAGTCACTGAACATATCTGGGTCTCAGAAATTTTTCAAGTTCTTTCTGCCGAAAAGTCCGCTGACGAGGGACGTCAAGGCTATTGGGAGTTATAATAATCAGCCTCGTAAACATGGACTGATTTAATATTTACTGGATATCTTCTATGAACGGCGCGAACACGAACGCGCTCAGTTAAAGGAAAACTTGGATAAGATAACTCACGCAATAGCATGATAGCAGAACTATTCTTACCTGGTTTTTTCATGAGGTTCTAGACATCTGTTATTGGCTCAGAATGAGATTCAGCAATGTCGAAATCGTACCAAAAGGAAATCTCTAGAGTGAGCTTCGGCAGGAAGGGGGACGTCATAGACGAAGCTATACCCGTTAACACCAGTGGGACCGTGTAGCAGCTTTTCTTTTGTCATCCTGTTGGGCTCAACAAAGGAGTTATCCTCCTATCAGTATCCCCCTTACCCGATCCCCTTCCTGTTCCCAACCCTGCTCCAGTATGTGGGAGAATAGTTGTATTGTATATATGTAAATATATTTTTGTTCTTGTAGAATGTGAACTGAAAATAAAGATTTTTGGTTAGGTTTGGCATCGCTCTATTGATCAAACGGTTCGTGTTCGATTCCTGGCCGAGTCAAGAAGTTCTATTTTCTTCAGTTTGACATGAAAGTGCGGAAATGGCACTACTATGTGGAATAATATTCGACACAGTATGAAAAGTGTTTTGTAATAAAGTTCTACGGCAATTTTGCGACCCAGATAGAGTCAATTAAAGAATACTTGATTTTTTCAGTCTCATATCGCTGGTCATGGTTTTATAGTTTTTTTTAACAAATATAAGTTTAGCACTGATCAATTTGTCAACGATTTTGCAATTATTTATGACGGATTTGTAACATAAGTTACTTTTCAGATGTTCATTTTGCCAATGAATCTATAATACCCAAATTATATTAGCCGTTAAAGATAAGTCATTCAATTCATTTAATGCATCCATTAGTTTTTGATGTTTTTGTGAAAATTAGTGCACAATACAATGATTAAAACAAGAAATATGCTGTATAATTTAACTGCTTTTTGTCACATCAACGATGTTCTTCAATTTTTTTGAAAGAAAATACATTTTCAACTATATTGGCAGAGTTCCTTTTCTATATGTAAAAATAAAGTGTACTTGTAGTATTTAGCAACCATGTATATGTGTTTTCATACACCATCAAGAGTCTTTGGGTTATAACTTCCCACAATCTGGAGAATACCGCTAAATCACGATAAAATCTGCTGAAGTGTAATAAAGGCCGAACTGAAAAGTAACTGCGTAATATAAACCACTGAAATGTCCAATTAGTCAGTAGCTTGCCTTATTTACAAATTTTGCCTACTTTGACCCCACCACAAAAAAATTAATTTCAAAGAATTTAAAACTGGTATTGTGAAAATACTGTCACTTTATATCTGGATAGTAATGAAATGATATTGAGCTTTCAGAATTGAAAAATTCTGCTTGATTTTGCCATCTTTGACATCGACTTCCTAACTAGAAACTACGTTCTGCTTATTTTCATCTTTTATCGAATGCATCGCTTACTCATGATAGGCTGACTCAAAAATTCGCATTTCTCTGGAAATTGGAATGGAAATTGGATTGATTACTATCAGTCACATAATTCTAATACTTCGTCTCAAATGAAAAAATATATATAGCATTAAAATTAAAAATTCAAAAATAACATTTCAAAACGCTCAAAGGAGGAGAATCCATTATACTAAGAAAAAAACACAACAAGTTTATAGTTGTTTTTAAAATATTCCACTTAAATTAAAAATCCTTCAGATGCCGTTATCTTCAAAAGTTTACTTTGCACACGTATGACTTGATATCAGCGCTAAAATTGAATGAGATAAATGAAAAAGAGAATACACATCATTATCATTAACAAAAAAAAGTATATTATCTGATACTGTGTTAGTCGTATTTTTTCAAACTTATATCTGACTTAATAAAAAGTGCTCAGAGGTGCATAAGAAGTATTTTTGCAAATTCTCTACGAATGATGGTGATCTATGAATCATTTTGTATGGTTTCTTTGCAGGTTGATTTCATACAATTGTGCAGATAACTGGGTTGAAGATGCTATCCATGGTTGAAAACTTGAAGTATATTTTGAAACATTTCTTACAGATGAAAAACAGTTTAAAGGGGTGCTTCAGTAGAAAACTAAATGCAGCCTATACAATGTTTTTGTTAAGTATAATCAGTATAAATTTCCATCCATTTATCAGAAATGAATGATTTTTTCATAAATGCACAGAAAAATATCCCACATACCAGAACGTTCACTTACCTACACTTATTCTTGGTTCGTGAAATGTTGAACGGTTTTTTACTTACAATTTTCTGTGTAAATAACGTGATTTGAATCATACAATATCAGATGTTTCAAAAAGTCAAGCAACCAGATTAATCGTTCTTAGAATGTACGCAAACACATTTATGATGCTTTTTCCAGTTATTGAATTGGGATGAACGTTTTTATCATTACTACTTGTCGCTCGATCACCCAATTTAAGCAAAATTAACTTTTTATATTGGTAGATGATGATATTTATCAACTGGACGCGCCTGTAGGCGAGTATAAATATAAATATTTTTCATCACTACATATTATAGAAAAACCTTCCCCACCGCGTCCGTCGGTTAGTCTGAATGCGAATAACCCAAAACCACTGAATACGGTTTTGACAAATGAACGGTTTCATACCAAAAGAAGGTTTATGTGTATGTGATTCAATAATGATTTGCGTAAATTGGTTGAAATATGAGAATGTTTCTCCAACGAAGTCAAAGTGGCGGTGCTACTCTTGTAAAGCCGGAAGAATTCATGAAAAACGCTATTAAAACTTCAAAAAGCCCGTATCTATCTTTTAAAAATGTCTATCTTCTAAGAGTAGCTTTCAGTTATATAATAATATGGAAATTACAGAGTAATTTACACGGAGACGATGTTAATCCTCATCAAATCAGATATATCAGTTACCTTAAGCATTTCATGCATATAATAAATGCACAAAACACCATACAATCCAAATTAATATCTCAGCAGATATAGCAAAATTGAAAATATCGCAAAACAAAATAAATTCAGGCGGCCTGAGACCGATACGACATGCTTCATGAAGAAAGGTTTCAGTTGCACTGGTTTTGTTTTAAGTAATGAATTACTTTGAAGATTCAGGTTACATATATGGATACGTTATATAGATACGTACTTAGATATTTCAAAATAAAAATGAATAATGCAAACATATACTTTGGGTCAGATATTTTTATCAGAAGTCATTATTATTGATTACAAAGGGATGCAACACTATGACAAAAAAAATGCAACCATATATGCTCTGTTACCCATGCGAAACCAGGGCGGGTGCTAGTTGAAAATGAATATATTTCAGAAGAAAACGGGGCCTTATTGAATAGCTATTGCAGGTTTGTTGTTCGCCTACCTTTTTTGGGATGATTTTGACTTTATACCTTATACTTGAAACATCATCTTGTATGCTTCGTTCATAAATTATTAAGAAATCAATGTCCAGGTTACCTCTATTACAAAATTACTCCACACTTTAAAAACCTTTGTAACATCAATATGCTAACCCTCCCGCGTCACTCTCCATCTTTTATCGAAACCTCTTTCTCTCATAGCGCTGTAACCGAGTACAACTCATATCCTAGGAATTGAAATTGCTATCGTTTTTGCGTTTAAAATTAAAACGAAAGCCATCCTCTTCGGTAAACAATGAGTCTGCCTGAATTGAATAAAATTAAATTAAATTGAACCTTATTGAATCCAATTCATTTTACTAAATCATTTTTTTATTATTAATCTAGATGTACTTTTGTTATATAATGTTAAAACCTAGATTCGATCCTATTTTTAAGTTATGCCACTGTATCACTATTTAAACACTCATGTATAAAAATATTCTCGGTTGAATGATAGAATAGCTTGAGCTAAACTCCGTCCGTCAAGATAAAAATAAAGACCATTTATCATTACTATTATACGTCAGACACCCATCAAACTGTTGCATGACATTGAATAACTTGCGTTTTGACTCAACTATAGTAGCTCATTTCTGGTTTTTTTTATAATTTCTATTACCATTGTTAATATTATCTTTTTTGAAATTACAGGTCATCCAGAAAAACTACACATTCAACTGTCACACTTTAAACAGAAGTACAACTGGGACTGTGGTGTGTCATGTGTACTTATGGTATTACCGGAAAAAAAGAAACAGAAATTTTTGAAAAATTTTACACAAATTTGTGAAAACGAAGGCTTTAATAAAAGGTACAACAAATTATTCAAAAACTTTTAGAGTAAACATATACACGTAGATATATCTCATTCATTTTCAGTACCTGGACGATCGATCTATGCTACCTATTGAAGAAATTTGATATACGACATGTATTTTACACAATAACCCTAGGGGTTCACGAAGGATATAGAGGAAATAGTTTTTATAATAATGTTCTGAACAAGGTATGTTATCTAAAAAAATTGTTACACTAGTTGAAAGTCATGAAACTCATTCAAAATTAAAATATCTCAATACAACTAGTACGAATAGAAACCAAAATTGTGTTCAAGATTTAAAAAATATTTCGCATCAGTGATAATGCTATAGGTATAGTCGAAGTAAACGATATTGTTCACTCTTAAAGTTGGCACCACTCTCAAAGGCCAAAAAAACCAATACATAGGAATGAACCGGCAGCAAAATAGTCCACGTGAATTGGCGGTTCGTATTGGATAATTTTTACTAACCGAGTTTTATGATTGGCTGAAGAGTTATAAAAATTAAAAGTCATGTTACGGTAACGAATAGAAATCGGGGAATGAGGCGTTAGTTATCGCTGTCGTGTTCAGTTCAGGAATTGATCGCGATTTGAGTGTTGAAATTCGATATTGGTGCAGTTATAATTACTTAAAATTTTTGTTATTTGTTTAAAATGTGACATTCTTGGACAAGTACTAATAGTGATAACGAGTGTGATAACGTTGGTGATAGCGCTGGTGAACAATGCGAAAAAGAGATACCGGTGAATAAGATTCGGATGCATTTGAATATTGAAACACAGAGAGTATGTTTCAATGTATATAAGAATGTACATCTCAAGTTTGGTTTCGTGGGAAACAAACTATTACAAGCAACATTAGATTTCACCGAAATTCCTTTGTTAACTGTACGTAAAGTAGTCAAAAACAAACCTAACGAACGCAAGACACGATGTGATACAGGATTACTAAAACCGTTAGATGTTCATGTAATAAAGTTATTGAAAAAAACAATATACGACTGTTACAAAAGCAATGAGATTCCTACAACTGAAATTATAAGGAAGAAAGTGAATACTTCCGGCCATAACGTGAGCTGCTGTGACAAAACTCTTCAGAATTGGAAAAAGAAACTAGGGTTTAGATTTAAAATAATAAACAAACGTCAAGCAGTTATGGAAAGCGTAAAAAATACTTAGGACAAATAACTAAATATAGACAAGAACAACGACAAATTTTCTGTTTGGTCGAAACTTGGTATGACACTCACGACACAGTTACGAAAGGGTGAACTGATGGTTCGAGAATGTATACGCCTAACAAGCCTGCAATCAAAGGATCGCGACTAATCATTGTGCATTGTAGAGGAAGTAAAAGAAGGGATCTGAATTCTTTGATGTTATATGGAAAAAAAACTTGAGGACTGCAATGTTGACTATAATAAAAACATGGAAGCTAATATTTTCGAGTAATGGCTTGAAAACACATCCCAAATTTGGAAGCGATGACATGTGACTTATGTTTTTGATTACGATCGTCAAATTCATCGTATAACAAAAAATGACAATCATAAGTATACGTCAATGCGTCACTGTGATTGGTGTCATCACGTGAATGCGGATTCACCCTGGTTCTACCCCGCTCTCTTCCAGAAATCTACCTCGATGAAAAAATAGCTTGTGGAAGCACTGCCTCCAATACTATTCGATATGTAAAATGTGTGACAATCGCAGTTGTTATTAAAAATAATGAATGTACATGAAATAATGTTTTCGAAGCGTGGAATAATATTTAGTATCAAGAAACATTAAGTGACTTACAAACACAACCATTTTTCAGAGAGTCAATAGGTACTCAAATCTAGCTGAGAATATGAATAACCTCTCTTCAAAAAAAAATAACCGTATTTCCTTTCATATTCTTTGAAAACAAACATGCATCAATACTCACCCAGACATGCCGCACTTTGTGGTGTGCTGAGAAATCCCCAATTATGTTGTGTATACTCTACTTCGAAGTACATATTTGGTATGTCAGTTACATTATCAGGCAATCCGCCTGCTTCGATCAGGAGCACTTTCCATTCCGGTATTTCTGTTAATCTATTCGCCAAAATACTTCCTCCAGGTCCAGCACCAATTATGATGAAGTCGTAGGACTCCAGTTCTGTCAAGGTTTAGAAATTATTACTCATAATTCACGTTCTTTGGACTTTTGACAAACCAATTCAATATAAATCATAACTGGTATGAATCTGATTGCAGATATCTAATCCTAAGTCCTATGATATCTAAAATATACAGTCTTGCAGATCTGTGTGACCAATTCTGGGTGAGTTATAGGATTCCCTACGGAACCTAGTCTAAGTGTTATTGATTCATTAGAAATTTTTGACAAAATCTACAAAATGGACAGATATCATAATTTGACGTGCCTTTGTTGATTCCAAGTCCTTTCAATTAAAACTATTGAGTGTACTAAATATTGAGTTCACGAATGATTTAAATCTAGAATTCTAGAAACAAGAAACACTGATAAACACCAAGAATTTTTTTCTTTCGTGTAATTCAATGTTTATGTGAAACTGTTTCAGGAGGACTTTCTTTCAGTTTGTGTCTGAGAGTTACTTCTTTGCATGATCTACACATCCATGTATAGAGTTACTTATTTTCAAATTGATTACTTCCTTCCTTTCTTTGGAAGATTCCCTAATCCTTTTTTTTGTATCAAGATGGAGTAGTAGAAAGCCAAAAACTTTCTTTACCAAAAATTACTGAGGTGTTTCAAATTTATTTGTTAGTGAAATATGAATCTATTTCTGTGATTTGGAAACCGATAGTCATTCATTTGTGTTTCAAGACGGACCTAAACCTGCAAAGCACAAAGAAAATCGAAATATAATTAACGTTCATTAGTGAAACGTTGGTATGTAAATGAAAAAGATGTAAAACTCATTTATGATTCATTTATTTATGTATTTATTTATGATAAGGGATTCAACAGGCAATATGACCAAAACAGTATCCACTCATCATAACTTACAGTTTGTAGTTAATAAATACTGAATGTAACAAAAAAAAGAGTTGCAAAAAATTTACGAATTTTCTAAATTGTTGTTTGGTAGGAGTCATTTGCTACACTTTCAAAATAAATGAAAAGATATATCAAATATATTGGTTTTGGTTTTGAATGTATGTACTTCAAAATGAAATCTGTTGAAATGTCAGAGCAGTCTTTTTCATTAAAGAGTTGGTGCAGATTCAGTGCACACTCTCTATATTCTCCGATTTCTCAAAGAGAGTATTTTAAATCCACTGCAAATCACGGTGTCTATGTTAAAAAAAAAATTGAAAAATTTCTCCGGACATTTTCGAAACCTTTGATGTAAACCGAGTATGGAGAGTTTCACATACAGATGGCGAAGTTCAAATGGCTGAAAACGTAAGCATACTAAAGACATATTATCGCCTCAGGTTTAGACATGGATTTAGTTTATCTCTCATTATGACGCCCAACATTTGGAATCATTTACGAGTAGCATTATTATTGTGAACATCAAAAATGGGTTTGCTATCAGAGAACCTTATAAATCCTGTCACGTCCTATCAACGGCACTTTGATACACTAAGCTAAGTTGCTTCACTTGCTTCGGATTGCACTGATCGACAACCAAGTTATGACTCACCAGGGTTGAGCTCATTGATATCTGTTTGCTTTGATAAGTGTTTGTATAATGGATGTACGTTCATGTAGAGCAGAAACAAGACCGGCGTGAGAATTGAATATCGCAGCGTTGATTGACAACTTGGCTCAATCCTCATAAGGCATGGACAGAAAGCATAAGAAAGAATGATTGGAATATATTCAAACATTTCGTTATACAACTAAATCAGACATACTGATCTTTTAGTGATATTCTTGGAAGTTCGTGTTGTCGTACCAAGAAGTTGACTACGGTAAAGTTGAAGATGGCTGATTCAATCATCATTGAATAAGCTTATCTTCTTCATGATAGTCCGGAACTGTCACCAACATATGAATATGGAAAAGCTAGTGAGGGCAAAGGCACAGATCTGACCACAGAGAGTACTGACAACATGAAAGAGGTGAGCATTTGCTACAGTTCAGTATAAGAAACGAATCAGACATTTCAATTCTGAGTGATAATTGAAACATAGAAAACTAATTATAATATTAGATACTACTCGTACAGTACTATATGTAATGTAACGCACAACAATAAAAGAGCCTTTGACAACACCACGAGGATGTTGAACAAACCATTATATGTGTCAGATTCCATGAGATATTTACAAAAAGACCTCAGGTCACAATGAATGATCTTGAAACAAATACCAGGAGTATACAGAAGCAGAAGGAGAGACTGTAAGAGAGCTACTTTGGGTGTACTTCTGAGGATAAAAAATCTGAATCTGAATCTGAAACTGAATGGGCCAAGATCAGGTAGCATTTGATCAATGATGTTGTAAAAAAGGCTGGAACACTCATTTGAAACACTGTATGTAATATTCAGGATAAACTAGACTCTGGTATACATAGCAGAAAAATGGAGAATGATTTCAGTCACCTAACCAGTCTCATTTCATTTGTATATAGTGTATTATAAAAACTACTTGACAGGTATATTAGGGACATATCAAAGTAAACAGTAGTAACATGGAGCTGTTCTTAGGTAAGTATTGAGTTCACTGTTATGAAATCTTTTTATCAAGGAGTTACTACGTCTTCTAGAACACAATCGATTAGGTATTGTGCTAGGCAGACAACTAAGTAATTGTGGACCAGGTGGATAAATAGTATAGTAAGGGGACGCTTGCAGTAGGCTACAACTATGGATGAACCGAGGAAGAAGGGCTTAACAAAGGTCCATCCTAATTGGCCATAGTAGTATTTACCAAGGATCTCTACAAAACCAAGGGAGTGAAAGTGATACTAGATATCAGTTTAACCTGGAATCAACATTCAGAAAGACGGAGATAGCATTAAAGCTGGCCAACCCTGCGTTTGGAAAGACATATACACCGATGGAAGTGAAACTCATGAGAAAATATGCTTCTTTGATCTAGTGGCAAAATATGACATGCATTTGCTATTGACATCAAGATATGGTGCTTACAATTGCTATTTTGGATGAGAATCGTACCATCAGCAACACTGGAGACTTTTGAATCTACCCTCTAACAGAAGAGCAAGAGTATGCTAATTAAGACTGAAAAATATCTCGAGTTATGAAGGATCCGGTGAAACAAATATCAAACAAATTCACGAAAAACATGACACCGAAGTATATTTTCAACACTTTTTCTGCACAAATCGCAAATAGTTCTTTGCTAAAAGATACAAAAAAGTGCAATAGACTCAAAAAAGGTGGGAAGTCTAATAACCAGTTACTGTCTGGAGTCAATTGGGAATGACCATGTGTATAATTTCAAATAGGCCTGCACCTTTTCTCAACCGGTAAACTATCATTATACGTAAAACAGAAATTTGACATAAAATAAATCTATTGAAAAAACTTTTTGTTTTCAATAGATTGGGATTTTCCAATCATTATGGTTGCAGTTGATGGGAATTTGAACGATTATTAATTTAAAGATCCAATTTCCACACACCAATGCAAATTATACAAGTAAGGTTAACCTAAATAATAAAAATAAAATATTTTAACATTTTTTAAAATTCTTTTTATACATGAATTTAAGTCCCGATATATTCAAAACAGATCTCTTGCATATATGTCTTGAGATTGATCTGATTTTTCAGTTGATGAATTTGCCTACCTTCATTTACTGAAAAATTTTTAATGTCAATTTTTATGAATACCAGTAAAGAATTTTCCATCAAATTAATATCCTACATTTTTTAACAAAGCATACAAACAGAATAAATCATACCAATATATTTTAATTTTCACAAGTTCAACTCTGATGAATTTTACTCACCGAGCATCTGAAGCACATTTGATGCCATTTTGCATCGAGTGCAATGATGGCCTTGTCTGCGATTGGTTTGCTGCATCCCTTGCATTTATCAGCATGTTTGGCGATGTAGCATTTCTGACAATGGGGAACCCCACCAAGGTCCATGAATTGAGTTCCGATCAACTTAGTTTTGCAATCTTTGCAAACGAAGTGATCCTCGTGCCAATTTACGCCCATAGCCTGCACACATTTCTGTAAAGAAAATGATAAATGAACTTTACGTAATAATATCAACTGAAGGAAGAGGAGATGGTTATGGAGTAAGTACGATATCCAAAAATCAGTGAATTTTGTTTTATCATTGTTACTTGTTTTAGATATATTCCACGCTGAGCTGAAATATCACACGGTAAAAAGGAATACCTCGTTAGTCCTTAGCTGGCACAAGTTTTGACTTTTGAGATTTGTCGTTTGTAGGAGGCCAACAGCTGGTTAACGGAAAAACTAATTTTAACAGATATTTCTTCAGGTCAATGGGTACTCTACTGGATTAGGCAACAAGATTGTTGGAATGGGTATCATGAAAAGGTGGGAATAAATGCTAATCCCATTATGATGCAGTATTTTCTGGAGACTTGCAATAAACGATCGAGTCAGACGACTCTAAATCATCACAATTCCTTCATTTGATATAAGTATTCATATGTTTTATAATCCATGAATGCACTTAACCCATTTATTTTGAAAATTTCCAAATGAAATAAAAATTTCAGTGGGTTCGACGACTTATAGTCGAAAATATATGAAACTCTAAAATTTGTCTAACGAATTTTTCCTATCAATATGGTTTTGTGAAATAAATACCAATAATCTTCTTTTTTCCAAAAGTTCTTCAAAATATTCATTTCACTGAGATTCTAATCCAACTGAAACATTATATTAGGCAATGTAAGATGATTTTGAAATATTTAATATAAATTTATGAATTTTTAACCAAAGAGAAATGTTACTCGAATCATTTTGCAACCTGGCAAGAATGAGATAGTAAACCAATTTGAGTTAATTTTAGTGTTACAGAAGTACAAAACTATTTGATTCCCATGAAATATGTAAGTAACATAGTTTCTAAATAATGAAGGTACAAGTTGCACTGATTGTTTTCCTGATTCCACTTGGACTTTGATTTTGAAATTGAAATTTAATTTCTCTGTTCTATAAATTGATCGTTCCAAGTTATGTTGTTATTGTTGCGGATGTGCGATATATGATCCTATTTTGATAAAATACTAGCATGACTTTTATTTAAAAATAGCCCATAAGAACCTTTCAACTAAGATACTTAATTGATAAGTATATCGAAAATAATAAATGCGCCGAGACTGAACCTTGCGGTATTCAATTTCTGCAGCAATTACTACTAATTTTCAACTTTCCCAAAATTTAAAGAGTATTCAAAAAACTTATGGTAATGAATCCACATTGTTTTGATTGCCATATCATAGGCTCTCTATTTTAATTCCTTCACGACTCTCTGTATCCTTTGTACTTACAAAAACCACATTGATATTGAAAACATTCTTTTTTTTCGAATACCTAAACAATATAGAAGTAATATTCGAATCGGATATACTATATCAGTATTTTCAAATCCTAGAATTTTTCATGTGAGAAATTCTTCGGTTGTGTTTGTGATTTCTGAAATACTTGAATCAGTTTAAAAATGAATGAAACCATTGTTTATCGGAAAATATGACTAGTAATTTCAATTGATTTTATGAATCTCTCTGCTAGTTTCATTTTCAAGTACTGATTGGTTTATTGTGGTATTATGGTTCACTATAATAACCTGTAACAATTGAAAACAATAACCTACTTTATCATTGATAAATTTCAGTGAAATAGGTGAAATAGAAATTAGATGTTTGAAGTTTTCCGAAAATTATGGATTTGAATAGTTTTTACTTTTGATGATTTTTGTACAGATATGTTTCAAAATTTTCCTAAATTCATCACCAAACAATCAATTAGCTTTAAAAGTATTAAAAAGTCAGTGTCAGTAGGTATATTATACAAAATTTGGTAGAAACGATTTTCATAAAACATAAAACATATATATTTTTAACGACTTGATTTGATAATGTATTTCGTATTTATTGAATTCATTTGTTTGAAATTTTTATTGAATGAAGAATATTTCGAAACTATGAAGATTCAAATCTAAAATAACTAAATGAATCATATAAGTTTCAATGAACAAAAATAAAGAATTCGTAAATGAAAGAATTTTAGCATTAAATTTTATATCGAACAATGTACTGCATTACTATACGTAAGTTTCAACTTTGTTACCTTAGATTATTCATTTTATTATACTAAGTGTCAATACGATGATATCAAATTCGGAGAAAAACTTTATATTTACCAAACTGAGATACTCAATATTTGAATTGCTGTTTCAGAAAACCCGTTTAATTGTTTCATTTATTTAATAACCAGCAATATGACCGGTTTCACCTGGGTGCAGAGCATAGAAACCTACTTTTTTTTGTCATAGTGTCGAACAAGCAAAAGTTTGTTCGACACTATGAAGATTAAACTTCCTCTTGAAAATGATCACTTGGTGATCGAAACACGTGTCGAGGTGATAAAAATAACGATTTGGTGTTGGAAAAAAACTCCAGTAATATTCATTACTACACCAAAGGTTCCAAACAGTGCATCATAAGTATTCCTCCACTGTTCTTTCACGTTTATAATACGCCTCTGTCATCTAGGACCCCTCACAATAAATTTATTTGCTATATATACTCCAAAAAATTTCGAAACATCCCTAGACACTCATCTCATGAACTAATTTGAAATTAATACCAAGCATAACCCACAACACGAGGCTTAGGACTAGCTGTCATATCGTTTTAAGATATCTGATATAATTGTCAATCAGCACTAGCTGTAATAAAACAATGTTATTCATAATATTGAAATCTTATTCTTATGGTAATATATACCATACTTTAGTTTTGATAAATATTTACCGAGAGTTGAGAAAATACACTGAAAACTTCATTTGATGAATTAATCGATAGTAATTGCAAGAATTTCAAAACTTACATCCATAATTGGCTCGTCACAAGCATGACATTTCGGAGCAAAACATTTTGAAAAGCAAGGCGTACAATATGGAAAGCCATCGTTAACTCGGAATTTTTCTTCAGTGATTGGTTCCTTACATTCATTGCACCAAAAATGTTCTGGGTGCCATGTTTGACCTAGGGCTGTTAGTACCTGAAATAGACTGTTAGTTTTTGCATAACGAAGCGATTAAAGAATTGATTAGTTTCAGCGAAAAACACAACAATGAATTCAATTCGAAACCAATTCTACTTACTCCTCCCTGGATGACTTGTTTGCATTGATTGCAAGTTTTTGGTTCAGTGGCTGCAGAACTCTGGAATAAATAAAGAGTTTTATTTTAATGGAGAGATTGAAACTGAACTATCAATATTTTTTCTCTATAGTGAATATGCGTATTCACTGCTGTAATAACATGGGTACAAATTCTATGATTTTATATATCAACTCTACAAAATCAATACAAAAACCTCGCAGATTCCTGAGAATTCTGGATAATTTTGCAATAAACATTTGATTTGGTGGTATATTTCAAATTTAACAGAAAGTGATGAAGGAAATGAAACGAAGGAAAATGCAACGACCCACAAATTATGAATAAGTCTGCTTATCAATGGAATGGCAAAATCATACATTTTTCATACCTGTTAATATCTGACGAGAAACCATAAACGATTAATGTTACTAAACTTGATCACAGTCAGATCTGACTTTGTGAATTTTTATTTATTTCAATAGTGGGTGTCATAAAGAATACAAAAGCAAATATTACAAATCGCTATAAATCGCCCTAATCAAGATATGTGACTTTAAAACTGCGTATTGATGGAAAGCTAGTGTTAAATCAGGAAATGTGTGTCACTGTCGGGACAACGCCTGAATCATATCTGAACTGTTATCAATTCAAATTATCTAATGTTTGAGGTTAGTATGAAGAATTGTTCAGTCCATGAAAGTTTTATAGAGGCAGACTCAAGTAATTGACCGCAAATGGGCATATTCATGGCTATGACATATATGAGAATAACGACTACATCAGTATCTATTGAAAACACTATTTCCTCACTAGTTGGCCAAGTTGGCATCATCAAAAAACAGCAAATATGATTTGTTGAAGAAAACATGTTTCCAATAGATTCATTTCATGATAGAGGTTCCAAATTCTGCTTATGGAATACATGTATATGACTATTCAGTGATGCAAAGTGTATAGAACTCAAATTATTTTTTTCTGATTCAAAGGTGTGGCATCACATCTGGTATTTGTTTGGAAAATATCACCATCAGAAAGTACAGAACCTATAAAGCATATGTGTCAAGTTTGAATACGCTGCGTTATTTATCATTTGTTTGGCAGCCATCAATAGCGAACGTTATCGGTGAATTTGTGAAAATGTTGAGAACTGGTCATCGTTATATAGTACAATACTTTTGTTCGGAAGGCCTCAGGCCAACCAATATAAAAGCTGAACTCTGGATTCTACTCTGGGTGAGTCTGCTCCTTCGTTAACAGCAATAAAATATTGGGTAGCAGCGTTATGCGAGGCCGTACGAGCTGTCAAGATGAGCATCGCAGTGGTTGACCAAATGAGGTGAAGACTCCAGAAATGGTTAAGAAAATCCACAAAGTGGTACTGAATGATCGTTGACTGAAAGTGCGTGAGCTGCAGACTGAGTAAGCAACTCAGAAAGTGCGGTGCATCGTATATTTTCTGAAAATTTGGACATGAGGAAGCTGTGTGCAACATGGCTGCCAAGTTTGCTCACACTCGAATAAAATTTGTGTCGTGAAGATTGTTTTAATTGAGTGTTTAGCGAAGTTACACAGCAACAAAGCAGAATTCTTGCGTTGTTTCATAACCATGGATTTAACATGGGTCCGTCACTTCACACCCGAGACAAAAGAACAATCAAAATAGTGGACTCAAAAGGGAGAACCGGCTCCGAAGAAGGCGAAGACCGTTTTATCCGCAGGCGAGGTCGAGGAATCGGTTTTTTGGGATACGCGTGGGATAATTTTCATTGACTATATTAAAAAAAGTAAAACTATCAACAGTAAGTATAATGCAAACTTATTGCAACGTTCGAGTGAAAAAAATCAAGCAAAAAGTGTCCCATTTGGCTAAGAAAAAGATGTTGTTCCATCGAGACAATGCACCAGCTCACAAATCCATTATCACAATGACCAAAATTAACGATTCAAAGTTTGAATTGCCACCTCACGTACCCTATTCGCCATATTTATCCCCGTCGGATGATTTTCTGTTCCCAAAGTAGAAAAAATGGTTCAGTGGTCAAAGATTTTCCAACGATGAAGAATTGATGTCGGCAGAAAATTATGATTATGAAGAAGTGATATCCGCAAGGAGATTATGTTGAAAAATAATTACTACCACTGATGAGATCTGTGGCAGGTCGAAACAGTGCTGACTAGTGATGGATCACGGCGGTCTATGTCAAAGCTTGGCATTGCAATGTACCGTCCTAGGAAGCCTGGTTTGTTTTCGATATTCGTGGATTGAGTCTTGTGCCGACGTTTTCGTAAGAAGAGATGTCATCACCTCTACTCAAATGGGTCGTTGAAATAGCTAAAGGAATCCGTAGAATCATTGGATAATTTCAAATATTAATGATAGTAATAACGATTTCATTTTCAATTTTTAGTGAAAGAAATCTAAATTACCTATACTTTTTCCATGCGAGTAATTTACTTGGTATATAAATAGAGGGTAATATATATGCTTTTTTTTAGAAAAATTAATTTTTTACTGTATCATCAAGTTTTTAGTTATTTTTTTCACAACTGACCTTTTCAATAATCATGCTCATATTATTGATGTCGTTTATCCTGCAGACTTGCCTGAGCGAGTTGCAAATTATAATGCTTTGCGAATTGCCCAGAATAACATTTAGATTGTCTGAAATACGGGGATCGATATTACAACACACCCTCATTGAAGAAGCAAGATATGTGAATCGTAATGAACTGAATTTTCAAGAAATAAATTTAATGAAAATTGAATCTCCATTGACTCATGAACAAATATATGGTCTTTCAAAATACTTCATATAACACCAATATGTCTATACCTAATCAAATGAAATCAATTGTTCACATCTAGGTTCAACTCCATATCTGGTTTTTCCAGAAAACTGCTGAATTTTTTGTTCAAGCAACATACTGCATCGGTGAAACTTCAAGAAAATATCGATTCTTCTTTTTCGAAAATTTCCGCTTGTGTTTATGTAGAGATGTAGGTATGATTGTTACAATTCCATATTTATTTTATTGGTTTATATTTTTATTAGTTTCAAGTTTGCAATTGGATTTTTTTCAATCTTTGTATATATTCAGATGTCTCATGCTTGATATAATTTCTCTTCACAATAATAACAAAAACAGAATCACAAATGCATAGAATTAACATACCATTTCGAGTGACACCAAGTTATAGAAATTTTGGCGAAAATCGTTTCGAATTTCAATTGACACTTAATCATGTAACTTTTACGTGGCAATCATGACACTGACATAACACGATCTGAAGTAAGGAAACTGTGCGATTTTCCTCATTTTGTTATCGATTCGTTTCTATTTTCAGATGATGAATCACGATGAAATTGTGGTGAAGTTACTCCAGCTGGTACTAGATAACAATCAGTATGGCGAACAAAATGCAAACGATGAGGAAACGTTGAGGAGTGATCAAAAAATTGCGGAAATCCTAGAAAAGCTCAGGAAAGGGGGAAATGTCGAGATATTACACATGATATTGGAGAAGTTGCAGAAAGCAAGAGCGTGTGAAGAGAATTTGGAGTTGAAAGTAGTTGCTAGTTCGGAAAGCGCTACGAAAGGAAATTTCGAGAAAAGAAAAGAGTGAGTGTATGTTATATAAATACAAAAAAAATAACCAATTATTCTGATCGTTCTATAAAAATAGTCTTTAAAAAATATTTTTTGAAAGATTCACGTAATGGAAATCTAAAAGACAATGACTCTTGAAATTCTTCGAATAAAAATTGAATATAATGAGGAAGTGCAGTACTAAAAAACAATCGGAAAATAACCATGTAGTTATTAAGATATTTCAGTTACTTGGAAGTCGATTGACCTATCCATCAGTTCTTTCAAGCCTCCGAAAAACGCATCAAGGGCTTATTTTAGTTTTGCTTCCACATTCCCCCAACAAATTTTATTTCTTGTATTAGTGTGTATAGGTACTCGTTTGAATAATTGTCATTTTGAGAGAGAAAGGTTTTGGATTCCTACTTCTTTCTTTATACAAAAAAATGGGAATCTTTCAAAGAAGAGAGCAATCAATTCGAAAATTAACTCTATACAAAGATGTGTTAATTATGCAGAGAAATAAATCTCAGGCACAAACTGGAAGAAAAAGCTGTCTTGAAACAGCTACTTTTATAAAAAAATTGTTATACACCAAAAAAACTTTCGAAACAACTACTTTTATATGAACACTGACTTGTAAAAAAAACACTTTTCTCTATTCAGTTTGTATTCCGAACATTCGTTATGAAATTGGATCAGATATCATTCACAGGATTGCTACACAATTTTATCTCTTTCTCTTTTTCTCTTTTTATCTCTTTCTTTACTATATTGTGTAGCAATCCTGTGGATAATATCTGATTCAACTCCATAACAAATGTTAGTAATACAAACTGAAAAATTCGGTGTTCACATAAAAGTTTCGACAGTATTTTTCCTTAGTATAACTCAATGTTTATATGAAAGTAGCTGTTTCGAGAAGGCTCTTTCCTCCAGTTTCTGTAGGAAACTTACTCATTTGTGTGATCTATGTATGGAGTTAATTTTTCGTCATTGGTTGCTTTCTTTCCTTTGGAAGATTCCCATATGTTTTCTATAAAGATTGAAAAGTAGGGAGCCAAAACCTTTCTTTCTCAAAAACGAATCTTTCCTAAAAATTTACCCATTCTGATGTAATTGTCATTTTTTTCTGGGCCTAATTCTGATTAGTCTATTCCTTGATTTGGTCCCGTGCCAAATTTTTCTGTACTCCCACAGCTATATGGAATTGATATTTCATGTCTAGCACACTTATCAACTTTTACGATGCCTGTGATGTTTGAGTGTCCTAGTATCTAGTAAAGAGTCATTATATTCCTGTCTGCGTGTCCGCCAGTCTCTCCAGTTCCTCAAGGCATTTCCAGACCAGTCTTGAATGTCAATCATGGGTTTATGGATGAATATTCTATGTAAGAATATAGATGAGAGCTCATTTCGTTGAGGCCGCAAATTGATGCAAATTGATATTTTTTGCACACTACAGTACAATTTACATACACTTCCACTTGAGACACGAATGTGTAGTGAGCGAGCGGATATACCAGAAGTTTCTGCCAAGCATGTTCTCGGGATGACTGATCATCAACCATTCTTCATGGTTTGAAGATCAGTTTTCGATTTTGTTTTGTAATGACATCATCACATTTCAAAAATGTATGTTGACATTGAATATGGAACACGAATATTGCCAGGTCTCATAGACCCCATTTCAATAGGGTCTATAAGACTTACTAAATCATGTGATCTAGCGGGCCATTCCATTATTCCTCTTGCACACAGTTGTAGCAAAAGTATTGGTTATATGAATAATCAAGAAGACGCTGGGCCAAATCAGAAATCAATGTGTTTTTCAAGAAATTCAGATACAAAGCTTCTTTAATATTTTCATCAAGAAAAATTATATGACTGAAGTATGCCCCAGAATAAATTTTACAAACTAGTTTTGAACCATATAATAAATAATATACAGTAAACCTCTCCTCTGAACTTGTTATACTTTTCAACTTCACAATGTACTTCGTTGGAGCCCATTGCAGTTTCGAGATTGCAGTTTTTGAGTATTTTTGTTTTGTTTTCGCGTCGATCCATGTTATTGAATCTATAAAGCTTTTTTGTACGAATAATCACATGATATCACCCAATGACACAATGATCTTTTATGGTCGTATGTGGTATTCTTATTTGTGGGTTTTTATCAGATCAGTAGAGGGCGTTTTGTTGATCAACATGCACGTTCAAATGATACTTTGCCTCGTCTGAAAATAAAACTTCAGCGATGAAATGGTTATTGACGAGTATACATTTTTTGGTCAGTATTCTTACTGTATACAGTTTTTTGGTCAAAGTCATTTCATGGATGAGACGTACCTACTTTATGAGAATAGTAATTCAAATTTTCTAAAAATGTTCGATACTGAAGACTTTTTAAAATTCAAGTTTTCATATAGTAACCGTATTATAGACTGTGGATTTTGAACTGCTGAAAAAATTACGGTTAGTTGATTATACTCAGGAACTATAGGTGAGTCTTGCTTTGATGCATTCCTCGCATGCCCTTATTCTCTGTATTCTGATATATTCTGTTCACAGTAGATTATAAAATAAGTTCACGATCTAAGTACATTTCATGGAATGATCTGCTTACCTCATGTTATATCATACTTCATTTTTGGAATCAGCCATGTGAATAAACCGGTGATGATGCTATTACTCGGATAGATCACCCTGTATATTAAATTATTATTTGAAAAAACATCAAATGAAAATCGAGAGTTGACCTGTTTAGAGAATGATATGTGTTATGGGCGCATTGTATAACTGAAGATATCCTGGAGAAGGCATGAAATGAATTACATCAAAAACTCATTTTTTAAAAAATTTTGAACACCGGTTCTACTCTTACTAAAAAATCCATTATCGATTTCAGTCTTTGTAAAATACACTAATGTATTGTATTTGTGCGTTAATGGAAAGTTAGGAATCACACATTAAAAGGTAAGACCTCGTTAGTCCTTAGCGCGCACAAGTTTCTCAACTTCTGAGAGTTGTCGTTCGTTTGGGGCGACAGCTGATTAACGGAAAAACAGATTTTAAACAGATTTTTTTATTATTAATCAGACAAAATTATTATCCGATATAGCTATCCGTGTTTTTTAAATACCTAAAAAACTTATCTCGCGCATTCAAGTGGGAGTTTGTTAGTGTTCAATAGCCGCGAAATAGTGATTGAACCACAGCCAGATAATTTCAAAGTGCGGTTCTATGATTCAAAATATAGTTTCAAAACCTGAACAAGTGCATATATACATATGTATGAGATGATCCAGACAACTCAAAATGTCCTCATCGAAAAGTTAAGTTTTAAACCTTTTTTCTGTGAATGAAAACTTTGAATTCATGATTATCTCCCTCAGTATGGAAATGAGAAGCATTTCATTGTTCAGTTCTGGAAGTTATTTCTATGTTATTTTATGCGTGCTCACTAATGTTCTTCCAGTTTGACCTATGTGAAATATTGGACATTGGACACCAAGTTATTATTCGTTCAATATGTCATATTTACACCTTCATTTTTGAATTAATTAGAAATATTTATACTAGGTTGTACGTGAATCGTTATGGTCTCACTATTTAGTTTGTTGGACAGTTAATAATCTATTAGATTTATATAGTCTTCATTGTTGGTCGCAATACGTTTCATTTAAGTTTTAACTGAAATTTACATCATGCAGTTAAATGCAACTACTTTTTGTTGTAATGTGTATGTCAGGATAGTTGAGAAGCGTTTTCAGTTTCTCAAATCATTTCTGATGAAGATATCAACCAATAATGTTACACTTATCTTCGTACCCCAAAAACGTTACATTATGTTTATTTTTGTTTTTTCAGGAAAGTTTTTGGCTTTCTACTTCTTGATACAGAAAAGTGTGGGAATCTTCCAAAGAAAGGAAGGAAGCAATGCTCATTTTATATCATATAAATATTTTCTATGTGCTGAGAATCATTTCACTACTGTTTTCTTCTTAGAAATCATTGAAAATACTTCAAAAGTTAAAGGAAAAAGTCTCACTTTGGTATTATAAATTTGAGTGATTATATTTATTTTGAAAAGTCGAAAGAAGATAAGCAGTTTTTGAAGTTTATTATATTTCAACAGTTCGTCAAATTTTCACTTTTCATTCAACAAAATCGAATTCTTAGCAGACACTTTTGACAATAGGACGAATGAGGTGCTATTCATGTTATTTTGCCTTCACTTCAACTATTTGACAGTTACTAAGCACTTCCTATTGAATATGATTGAAAATATATAGATAATTTTAAATAATTTTTTGTACATTTGAACTGTCCCTCTCAGGAGCTATTATTGCAATTTCTATTAATGGTTAACTTTTAATATGTACCACAAGATACATATCCTACACTGTTGTAGTACCTACATCGTGTACATGTCTATATGCATATTGAATTATTGAAGGAAATGCTCCTCACAAATAAGGAAAATAAATGCAATTTCTATCAACATACCTGTCTTGTTAGTTTTTTCATATTGCCATCTAGATGGTTCTGATCTGTGAGATTGTTGGATAGTGTTTCTTCCGTGCTTATTTATTATTCTTATTAGTAAACCTCTCCGCTGTGCATCTTGGTTTATGATATACACCACATCCGAAGCAAGCTTCAACTTTGTTGTTTCTCTTTTTTTTTATTATGTTTTTTATCTTGGAATTTGGCATTGTCATGAATTGTTTTCATTCTTTCCTCTTCCTTTACATTTGCTTCATGCACTCTGCATATTCCTGAAGCCGTGTTTAGATCAAATTCGTACTGATTAAGTAATTTTACATGAGATCGTTTATCTACTACACCGATTACCAGCATATCCCTGAGAAGATTTTCCATTTGTCAACCAAATTCACATACCAGTGCCAAACTTCTTAACTCGATAAAATAATTGTCGATAGTTTCATTATCTCCTTGTAATCTTGAGAAAAAAGTGAACCTGTTGTATACTATGTTTTTTTCTAGAACGGCAAAATTCATCAAATTTCCTCAAAACCATGTCGATATTACCACGGTATTCTGTGCCTTCGTAGTTATATATGGTAGTATTGTATATGGAAATTCCTTGATCTTTCAATGAATTCAACATAATTGCTATTTTCACAGAGTCATCTTTATTATGTTTCTCCGAAGCCTCCAAATATATTTGAAAATGTTGTTTGAATTTTGCCCAATTTTCAGAAATTTTGCCTCCAAACACCATGGCTGGGATAAATTGAGCGAAACGTTCATTTTCGTCGAGCTGATACTACATAACAATGCTCACTAACTCGATAAATTAACATTGAACTAGATAAGATAAGATACTTTATTGATGAAAGCACCATTTCTTCATTCAACTGATTAGCTATAATGATTCAAAAAAATAAAGAAAATTCACATTATACTTGAAGAAGAAATTTGGGGAACCTTGTTTATCTTTGATATCCGGGGATTGAGTACTATGTCGAACCCATAGAGAGCGTCTTCGTAAGGAAATATGTCATTGACTTCACTTACTCGGGCTTGTCCTTCAAGCACAGTTGACTCGACAACGCATTTGTGGTTCAGCCTAGCACCACTGATGATACCTATGGCTAGTCGAAACAGCGCTGTCTGGTGATGAATCATGAATGCGTTGTTCTCTAATTTCCAGCATGTGAATACATTTATGATAGGAAATGAATCAACACATGGGCTGAAAAGTCCCGGGCCTAAGAGAGAAAACGCTTTTTTTTCAAAATTGACTTTATTCATCAATGTAATCTTCATCAGCCACACAATCATTTCAGCGCCGCTCTAACATCTCAATGACACTTTTGTAGAATGATTTATCTTTCGCCTCAAACTGTGCCTAAGTTTCAGCAACTTCTGAGTTCTCAACTTCTGAGAGTTATCGTTCGTATGGGAGCGACAGCTGATTAACGGAAAAACATATTTTAAAAGAACAGATTTTAAACAGAACAGATTCGAGTGAAAGTTCTTAACGGAAAGCATTTTTTGGGGTCTGGAACAGCTAGTAGTCGCTGGAAGCCAAATCTGGCGAATACAGTGGATGTGGGAGCAATTCAAAGTTCAATTCATGTAGTTTTGCCATTGTATTGATTGACTTGTGACACTGTGCATTGTCTTGATGAAGCAGCATCTTTTTTTTTTCTTCAAATAGGGTAGTTTTTTTCGCAATTTCGGACTTCAAACGCTCCAATAACGCTATATAATATTCACTGTTGATGATATTTCCCTTCTCACGCACATCGCAAAATACCGAAGCCATAACCTTTCCAGACGATTGTTGTGGTTTCGGGCGCTTTGGTCGAGGCTCACCAGTTCCCCTCCAGATGACGATTGTTTTCATTTTGGAGTGATGTGATGCATCCACGTTTCATCCATTGTCACATATTGACGCAAAAATTTCGGTTTGTTATGTTAAAACGTGGCCAAACACTGCTCAGGGTCATCAAGACGTTCTTGTTTTTGGTTAACAGTGAGTTCGCGCGGCACCCACTCTGAACAGAGCTTTCTCATAGTCAAAGGCTCATACAATATAAAACCAACGCGGTTTTTGACATCTTTATCTGGTCGGCTGACTCACGCAACTTCACTTTTCGATCATTCAAAACGATTTTGTGGAGTTTTTTATGTTTTCTGGTGTTACTGCCTCATTTGGACGTCCACTATGTTCTGCATCATCGGTGTTTCCACGACGACGTTTGAAATTAGCCAAACAACGTTTGATTGTTGTTTCTTCTGGAGTGGTGTCTTTATTACACTTTTCAAACCATTGCTTCGCTTGAAAGGTATTTTTCCCATCAAGAAGCAGTGTAAATTAAAACACGAAATTGTTTTTGATCCATTGTTTTTAAAATAACAAAAGTAATGTCACTCTTACAATACTCACAAACGTATGAGTAGAATATCATGAAATTTCAACAGCTCTCTTTTGTGTTCTATGTGTTAGGACCGAGATTTTCAACCTAGATAGTATATTCACTTTTGATTCCACCAAGTTAATTGTGGGTGTTTTAGTTTTTATTCCTAGTAATATAGCATTAAAGTTTAATGGTTCTACCTAGATGAATAATTATGTCATCGTTGAGGTAGTGGTTCAAAAAGTATTTCATAAAGAGAAAAGAAGAATATGTTTCCGTAAGTTTCTACGTTGAAATTACTGTATTCATACGAATTCCTATTGCTTTAACTCATTGGTGAATAAAGAAGAGCCTAGTAACTTGCTAGTAGTTCAAGTCGGACAATATTATCAGGAATTCCTTGCCTAGTAATTCCAATTAGATATAATAATGATGAATGCATTCAACTATTTGACACTCATTTGAGTATTGTTTGAATCTTCAAAATACATTAAATGTGAGGACGAAGCGCTGTAATGTCCTCAAATTGTTTCTTCCAACAATCAAGGATTTGCAAATGTTTCCTTGACAAAACGTTTAGTTTCATGAGGAAGTGGTTTTGGCGAATAGACGATGCTTCTCTTTCATCGGTTGTATTGTGTATTACTTCAATAATAATGTTAACCACATACAAATATTGAATGAATATAAGTGATTTTCTACAATTTAATTATTATTTTTTGAATCAAAATACTGATTGTCTAATAACTAGATTATTTTTAAATTGAAAAAGGGTTTATTTTTTAGGAGAGATTATACTTTGAGATAATCAATTCAATCATAAGATTGTTATGGCTGAGATTAAATCAAACTTTTAATGTTATATAACTTACACCAATAACCTACCGAAAATCTATTTGTTATTATTTCTACTATCATTATTTTATATGTCTACC
>WOGO01000236.1:0-26842 GCA_015342085.1 Leptinotarsa defecta
TAAGCGTTAGTTACTAAGTGTTGTACATAAATTAGTTGTGATAGTGAAATATTGTTAAAAATAAATTTGATTAAGACAGTTAATTCTTTAATTCGTTTCAGTATTTTGAAACGGGTATCGTACTATCCTTTTGTGTACAATTAATTGGCGAGGGGGAGGGTGGCGGGTAATGAGGGTTTATGGAGAGTTTGTTTACATTTGAAGTAAGTTGGACCATAAAACAGTGGCGGCTGGTTCAGTTGATAATCGGAGGGATATATATTGATAAAATAAATATTTAAGGTGAAAATGTTTTCTGTTTAAATAGTTCCTACAGGAAATCTGATTTATTATTAATGATTATGGAAATGAGGTCAGTTTTTCTACCACTTACTAGATTTTTATTCATGTATGGCTTTATAATAAAGCGCGTGGTTTACTGGGTTACAATTGAATTATTTCAAATGAACTAATTCATAACAATGATAAATTTTAATTTTAAAAGTAATGAATTTTCTGTTTGAAATCTGTTTTTCCGTTATTCAGCTGTCGCCCCCATACTAACGACAACTATCAAAAGTTGAGAAGCTTGTGCGAGCTGAGGACTAACGAGGTCTTACCTTTTAACGTGTGATTTCTAACACGGTAATGAACTTTGCTTCATATAATCAGATGAAGATGTTTGTGATTTATTCTCAGATTTGATGAACAAGCTGTACGTTTTATGAGGTCTCATATAAAGAATTTTCGATTAAAAATCATGAATATAATTACGATTGAGGTTTGATACTGTTATGTGATTTCATTCAAAATTGGTATCTAGGGGTTTTTATGGACCGACATTATGTTCTTTTTAATAATTCATGCTGACGAATTTTATAATTACGAAAAATCGTTAACGTAAATGAAAAAAACGGTATTCAAAAATGAAAAATATATTTTTCATATGTGTGCCATAGGTCATATTCATTCAGGGATCAACAGATAGAAAGCTTTCTGCTCAATATTCAATTTGTATACTAAATAGTTATTCTTGTGCAACCGGTGTTGAATCTGTTATTGCTCACTTAACAACCAACTTACGTCACACAAAAAATATTATTTCCGTTTTGATTTTCCTTTCTTTGCACAAGGCTCTTGCGTTGCATACAGACAATATTCAATAAGAAATGCGGTTGTCATTTTTTTAACTTTTTTTTGGTTGGTATATGTCAAATAATGAAATAATATAAACTAGTTTCAAAGACTTCATTTATAAGGATAGGACCAAAAAAATGTCATTAAACATAAAAAATATCCCCTTTCATAATGTCGGTCCACAAAGACCCCTAGATAGCAATTTTGAATTGAATCATGATTTCTAATCGTAAATTTTTTATATCGGACCTCACAAACCGTACCGCTTGTTTATCAAATCTGAGAATAAACCACAAATTTCTTCATTCGATTTTATGAAGCAAAGTTCATTGCTTTTGAAATTAACTTTATCATTGTTATGAATTAGTTTATATGAGATAATTTAATTTTAACCCAGTAAACCACGTGCTTTATTATAAAGCCATACATAAATAAAAATCTAGTAGGTGGTAGAAAAACTGGCCTCATTTCCATAATTATCAATAATAAATCAGATTTCCTGTAGGAACTATTTGAACAGAATTCATTTTTCACCTGAAATGATTATTTTATAAATATATACTATCCCTCCGATTATCAGCTAAACCAACCGCCACTGTTTTATGGTCCAACTTACTTCCCGTAAACAAACAAAGTCATGGTGCCTTTAATGTAAGGATGTAAAAGACTTCTCTATTGTCTTTTGTTACTCTGAGGTCTGAAACTTTGGTAACTGTCAAATGAAATTCACTAGCTTTCATTCACTATCAACAATAATCTTCCACAAATTTCACTTAGATGGGGTGAGATAACAATAATTCATTCCGAATAATCACTACTATATGTGAATGAGAATCAAAATCTTATCTTTCATGAAATGTTGACAACATGTTCATCTTACTTGATATAATATGTATAAAGTGGAAATATTGTCGTTTTGCTTGACAATATATTTATAATCTGTCAGAAGATCCATTATATTAGCTGTTGTTGAAGGCATCCATCTTCTCCTCTGAGTGAAAAATTCATTGAAACCTTCTGGGCAGTGAGTATATGCATCAGATGCAGCCGAGTATTCCACTCGGTAACCCCTTTGTAGTAATAATGTACAGAGCCATCGGTCCTCGCCTGAAAGGAAGTACATGTCAGTTCACATTTTAGAGGTGACACTTGGGTTATTTTGAAAATTTACGAATTTTTTCAGAAATCCTACTGAATTTGAATGGAATTTAGCTTCAGCTCCACAAACTACATCGAGAACGATTTGATCTGCACAAACTTTATTTCCAAAAATATCACGACATGTTTTGCTTTTTCGTAGTGATTAACGTATTCAAAACTAATTTATCAACTCTAATTTTTACATACCCCATGTAATCAACAGTGAGAACTATCTATTAAAGTATAGTCGAAGTGAACAATATTGTGCACATTTAATGTTGACGGCACTCTCAAAGGCCAAAAAAACCAATACATAGAAATTAACCGGCTGCAAAATAGTCCACGGGGTCTGTAGAATTGGCGGTTCGTATTGGATAATTTTCACTAACCGAGTTTTATGATTGGCTGAAGAGTCATAAAATAAAATTTGAAGTTATATTAAGGTGACGAATAGAAATCGGGGAAGCGGAGATGGTTACCGCGGTCGTGTTCAGTTCAGCAACTGATCGATATTCGATCAGATCATAATAATATATAAATCAGTACTGAAAATTCCTCTGCCTTTTTTTGCATCATTCGAAATGGAGACGGCAGATCCATAAAAAATTCGACAATTCTAGTTTTTTACGAATATTTCAAAAACAACAACCGATATTTTCTGTATGGAAAGAGATTATTCTAATATTCCAAAATAGAAAACTTCTGTCCGATTCAACCGACTTTGTTTGTAGGTCTTACGGTTTCTGATAAAGCAATAGGGAAATTTGTTAAAAAACGGCCTGTGTATATGAATATATGGGTGTGTGTATATACAGTGTGTAAAAGCCAAATGGAATAAATTTATTATTTCGGTTACTGTACGTATTTAAAAAAGATCCCGAAATACGTCAAATATATAGTTATTTATTATACAAGGGAAAAAGTATTAGATTTTGGCTCGAAGTTGGGTTGTCTCCCGACGCGACGCGGAGGGAGACAAAAAACCGAGAGCTAAAATCTAATATTTTTCCTGTGTATAATACACAATTTTTTTCTATGACGGGAAAAACGACGATTTGATATTGAAAAAAACATATTATTACAATATGTTAAAAGTCAGAAAATTATCGATGTGAAATTTGATAAATATGAAATAAAAATAACAATAAAAATTAATTGGCGTTCCGGCAACTTCATTGATTCCAGTGGCGCATTTGCTTTTTCAGCTGCAGGAAAACCCGAAAAAACCTGCAGTACCACATCATCTGAAGATCTTGATCTAACAATGTCCTCTCTCTTATAAAACAAAATGTAGGGTGTCTCCAGAGGCTCCAATAAATTCATTGCATCGCCAGAACACTTCGTGACACGACTATCGTCAAACTTAAACCAGTCCATTTCTTCTATCTTATTAAAAATAATTTTTTGAAAATTACCCGAGAAGGAAAATATCCTTAGAGATTCACAATTTTAACCCCAGAAAGCTTCTGAAATTTTTAATGAGATGAAAATTAATGTGTTGTAACATTTCTCTTCTTATATTCTGAATCTTAGGTGAATTGATAAATTATCAAGTAATTTCACTATTATGTTGAATGAGAATATTTCGTCATCTAATCTCAAATATAGGGATTGTCACAATTCTATTCTGTAACACGGCTTGCATATTTGACATTAGTAATTGTGATGTAGAAAGCTTCTGTAAATATACTTTATTTATAAATTTGAACATATTTATTTATTCCGTTAAGTTTTTCATTCCTATGTGAATCACTGGAGGGTTGACTCTTTCAAAAAAAGTAATTTGTTTACTACTACTGATTATTGTATCCTTGCATTGAATTTTCAACAAAATATACTTGAACCGGTCAGCAAATTCTTTTATTCAGAATGGTATGCTATCTCTTGTGATTCACGGAGTGTAATAGGTTGTCGTTTTCTAAAGTGCCTTCCAAATATGTACATTTTTTTTGTTATTTAGTTTATACATTATATAATTTTTATTCTGCACCGTCCTTCTAAATAATTGTATATTAATACAATAATGATATTAAAGTAAATGAAATGAAAAAGTGTCTTACTTTTTTCCTAATTGTCAATAATAATGATAAAAATACGGTTGTAACACCTACTGCTTTTGGATAGATTATTTCTCTCACATTTTCAAACAATGTATTTTAAATTATCAGAAACAAAAAACCTTGCATACAAGACCGACAAATATCCAAGCAAGACAAATACTCACCTGTTCAGTTTACCATCTCAATTCCGGGAATTACCGTTTATCCTTTACAAATAGACAAAAAAAAATTGTGGCCACTGATTGAACAGTATTGATGAGTCAGATCAAATGTGTGTTTTTGTAATTGTTTCATTTTTAATATGATGTCATTTTCGATTGTAAGTTTAATCAATCAGAGAGAAAGAAATATTCTTTATGGTCAGAACAAACATTTTTATTGACAAAGCATATCTTATGTTAATAGCACTTGACAAAACACACATCAGTCGTGAAAGATAAACCTAAATAATTTAAAACGAGACAAATAACAAAATATGAAATTAGTCAGAAAATAATAAATGTTGCTACATCAGACTAGGGTAATTACACTAACACAAGATGGCTTTAGTATTGGAATCAAATCTGATTTGAAATATGCTTTTTTTAAAGATTGTCAAGATTTTAATTTTCCTTGTCTCCAGTTGTAGATTGTTCTATACTATAATTTGTTTGGATGGTTTCATAGCTACAAAGCTAATAATTTATTTTCTTATCAGGGATGCAGTTTCCAATATGAATAATACTACTACTGCCAGAAATTTATACTCGAATCTGGATTTTTTCATTTACACATGTATCTTATTCCCGTTTTCATTAGATTGAAATGGCCTGCATGTGGTTGTTACCAAAACCCCCGGAAGGGGGTAATGATAAACCATCTTTGCATAGGACAATCTGAGTTCATTGAACTGCAGATGCTAGTTTGCTTTTGAGGGTCTCAATATGGTTATGGAAATTCAGTCTTCTACCAATGTGTAACCTAAGGAATTTTTTATCACGTTCTCAATTTCTGTTTAAAATCTGCTTGAACATTCTCCTAGTGAAACATTATCAATATGCCCTCTGAAAGCAAAATTTTTTTTAATGTAAATGAAATTGAGTTTGCACATGAAAAATCAATAATTATAAGACAGTAATAGCTAAATAATTTAAAGTAAAGCTCAAGACAATAATATAAGACTAGATGAACGGTTCTCAGAAGTTTTTCTTTATAATATTTTGGCATAAGATTACTTTTACCAATTCGTTAAACTATAGAGTGATATCAGTCAAATATTCATTTATTCCATAAATGAGAAAACACATTCAGTTAGGCAAAACACAAAAGAGGCTGTGGAAAATAATTCAGTGGAAAAGTAATAAATTCAAAGTTTTTACTACTATATTGGAATGATTTGTATTTACATTCAACCATTTCTTTGAATTCACTGTAATTTCATTCCATAACACATGAAAAACCAACAAAACAATAAAAACAACTTATTATGAGACTCCTCTAAGAAGATCTGGACCAACACCCAATTTTGAAGAAATCTTCAGTTGAGAAGCGGCAGCATCTCGAAGAGAAAACAAATGCACCATTTCCATTTCTGACCTGGCTAATGATATGGCTTTGTTGAAGAGTTCGATAGCTAATACCAAGTTACCCCTAAAAAAGTACGAAATGTTTTATTTGATGTATGTGACACAAAATTTAATATTCTTCCTACCTCTGAACTTCTACAGTACCCAAGGTTTCGTAGGCGAATTCAGACTTTTCATCGATTCTTATCCCTTGTCTCATCAACTCTACTGAATTTTCAATTTCGCCCTTCCATTGCAGAAGCAGAAGTCCCCTGTGAACATATATTGAAGCATTGTGAGGATCGATTAACAAAGCTTTCTGATATAATTCTTCCGCTTCCTGAAATTCCTGCTTTTCCGTTTTGATTTGAGCAAACAGGATGAAAGTCTCAGGGTTATCAGGAAATTTCTCAGTGGCTGCCTGGAAATCTCTCATGCTTTGCATAAGGATGCCTACATCTTGGGTTTGCATGGCATATCGATAATCTGTATAACATTTTTGTACTACAGCTACAGCAAAATTTGGATTCAGTTCTACGGCTTTTTGAAAGTCTGATCTGGCTTCATCCGTTCTCTCCATCAACAGCTTGACCTGCCCTCTGTGGTGATAAACATCTGAAAAAATTATTGATGTCTCTCAAGAAAAAACTTGACATTGTTGGAAACCAAAGTTACATATAGTTACAAGGTTACATTGAGTTATTTTATGGTATCCCACAGAGTTCAATATATTAGCATTACAAGATTCATCATAAATTAAGATTGCATGAAAAACATCCCACAAATAACTAAGTATATAATAAAATTTATATGAATACAATCACATATTATTCAGGAGAGTAGAAGTTTTCATTCAATGAAAACACTTTCACAACTTTTTTAAATCTCTTGATTTCATTTGAATTAACTACTGTGAAGTTGTAAGTAAACATTCAAATATGAGTAAAGATGGTAGGTTGAAACTCTAAGGCTAGCTGCAAGTTGGGGTATTTCTAATTGAAAATAGTTTGAATACATTGAATTGTTTACGATAATAAAGCTTAAGATTTCAAAAAAAAAATCATCTGATGCTACATGATTCGATACACTATCATCTTAGTTACATACATATATTATCTCTGGACTGTGACAAATGTTCATTAGTGAAATATATGTAAATGTAAAGAAGATTCACTTCTAGTTTTTTTTTAAACATTAACTTTAGCAGAACCCTTACAAACAATTTTTAATCTTTTTTATCCATGGGAACCTTATCTGAATTCTGGAAGCAGATTCAACTGCAATCGGCTGGCAGAATTCATTCAGGTATATCGCTACAGGGTCAGAGTAGTGAGTAACGTTTCAACGCATGTGGTGTGTACATATACGGTATTTTAAACCTTAAAAATTTCAAAATGTCAACTACTGATACGGCTGAAGAAATTGATACTTTGTGTCCCTACACTCCACCAAAAAAATTTTCCTATACCTAGCCGCATATTATTAAAAAAAAAAAAAATCAGTTGTTCCTTAATGAGCCTCGGTACAAGCTGCCTTGTTTGGGATATCACATGCACCATGCATGATATGTTTTGGAGCACTCTGTTAGGTAGATGGAAAGAATATAAAGAGAATACACCAGGTTGGTTTTATTTATATCAACTTCGATAGGGTGTATCATGATTTTCTCATGGCTAAGCTCCTAGCCTAGCATTAGGCATCAACAGAAACACGTTAAAATGAATAAAGAGTTATTCGGTGATTAGGAATCATATTAAATATGCTGGTTCGCATATAGGTCCAATTATACAACCACAGCTATTACCTAACGTTTGCAGTTGACCTCAAACTTTAGTTGATAGTGACGCAGAACTGTTACAGCTAGACTCAAGTAACTTATCTTTTTGGTGTGAATAATTAAATAAATATTTTTTTGTTCAAAGTTGAAGTTTTCTGATATTAAAAAGTTTCTGATAGAACTCCCAAGCATTGGCTTAGGTTTTTAGTTAGTTTTACACAATCACGTGTAAGTATGTTTAATTCTACAAGTAGTTGATGAAACTACATAACATTTGGTTCAAAATAATTTGTCTTCTGACAAAGTATGTTCAGAATTGAATTGAATAAATTGAACTGTACCTGACACATTTGGGCCCAGTTCAGCTGCTTTATCAAAATCTGCGAGGCAATCTTGAATTCTATCAGTCTGCATTTTGATTGATGACCTTTTGACTAGTGAATTCACAACTATTAAAGGATCTGCATCTTCAGTTTCGATGATGGCAGTCAGATCCTCTTCAGCTTCCTTAAATTGTCCCGTCAGAAAATAAAAGGATGCCCTTAGTGAGAGTGCTTCTAGTTTGTAACTTGACTCAGATTCACTCAAATTTAGTTCCTCTGTACATGCTGGTATAACCTCTTCATACTTTTCAGTTGCAAATGCTAATTTGGCTTTGAGGAATCCTGAAATATGTATTTCACAGAAACGTAAATAAATAAAAATATTTATTTATACGGTAGTAATATCGAATGTTATTATGGTAATAGATTCATATAATACCTCCATCAGGATAGATACATGGTAGATGGTAGACAAGAGGAGAAACGAACCAAATATTTCATATTTCAAAGCAAATGTAGATGCAAAAAAATAAAATTATATGTAATATTCAAATATTATTATTGTTATGCTATATAATTTTGTTCCATGTTTGTTTGAAAGTGATTGACAGTGTTTCTTGGTGAATGTTACAAGTTCAGATGTCCGTTGTCTATAAAGGTGTTAACAGATTTGAAAATTATGGAAGAACAAATAAAATGAAAATGAATGAAATATTAAAAAAATTAAAGATGCTGCTGAATGAATGAGAAACAATTGCGAGACTAGCCTTTGTGAAGAATTTAGCATAAATGTCTGTCGGAAATAATTCAATATCCAGCGTGCTATTAGCCGAGGAGGTAGTTGTTTTTCAATAGAAGTTTATCACACCCTACTGTGTAGGTAGTTGGGAGAGATTAATATTTCGAAATATTTATTTCCTTATATGTATGTATTTCTCCTCAATAGTTTTCACTTTTGATTAAAATAATTAAAAATTCTACAAATTGTCGAACCAAAATATTCGAGTGAGTTAGTTGAAAAAGAAAAGAGCAGACCAAAAGAAAAACTGATGGAATATAAAAATTCAAAAATGTAAGAAAGCTTATTTGTGAAGCGCAAATTATTGTGACCTGAATTGATAATGAACTAATGGGTTACTAATAAGTGAAAAGTCAAAATATAAACAAACATTAAATAAAAATGTAACAATCAACATGTAACAACATTTTGATTGCTAGTATCCACAATCATCTTTGAGTGATAACTGGCCTATTCATGATATTTGAGACTATTACTAGGTCATTTGTGCCCTTTCATTTCTCTCAACCCTCTCCTCTAAGTTTCTGATTCAGTGCAACACAGACCGTTTGCCGCTTAATTAGATGTTTCAATAAATTGTGTATTTACACACTAGTTTGGCTGAATGCATTGTTGTTCAACTTGTATGCAGCTTCTTTAAACTTTCTCTCAAACCAATATTCCTCCCTAGGAATGGTTTTAGCTTAATTTCGAAATAACATCAAATGGTCCAAGACATAAATCAGCCCCAGGAAAGACTGGTTTGAAAGGAAGTTTAAAAAAACTACATATATGTTGAAATAACACCTTTAGCCAGGCAAGTGTGGAGATACGCAACTTATGGAAACCACGAATCATGTGGGAAACTGGTCTGCATTTCACTGAACTGAAAACTAATAGGAAAGGATCGCCTGAAGACAATGTGTATACTAACAATCAAAATGTGATGAAGTACATTTGTTTTTTCTTCTTTTTTATTTCATTTCCATTTTCCATCATTTATCTTGTTGTTGATATAAATGTGACATTTCACTTATTGTTAACCCATTTATTAAATCATTTTCATTTCAGGTCACAATAATTTGTTTGCTTTAGCTATTAGCTATAAATTTTAAAATAAGGGTACTTTAGGGTTGCTAAATTTTTAATTTTATACTTTTCAAGCACCCTGCAAGAAATTTCTTTTTTTTTTGTATTTAAAATCTTATTTCTTCGGGAATCAAACTTTTTTACACAGAATGAGCTTTCTTCGAAAAATTAAATTTTTGCCTGCTTTTTCTGTTCTACCACATATACAGTAAAATACATATTTACCCTTCAAATCACCCAGACCTAAAGGATCAGTGGTTTCCAACAGTTTTTTGTAAACAGGATCATGGGAGAAAGACGAGAAGTAAGTTTTTATGAAACTTTTTGAAGGTATGACAGGTTTCCTAGTTTTAATTGCCTCGGAAGCATTCTTTTTTCCCAGTTCTTTCAATACACGATCAGCCATCAAAAGGGCATTTTGATTCCCAAAGTTTTGTAATAGACACACTGATGTTATATCGTCAAGGGCATTTTCCCAATCTTTGATTATTTCTTCAGCCTTAGCTCTTCTATAAAGGGCTTTTTCATAGCGGTTATTGAGTTCAATAGCCTTGGTGCAATCTGAAATCACGGCGCTCCATTTTTTCAACTGCTCATAGGCAGCTGCCCTATTTTGGTAATAAGTCGACAAATCAGTTTTGAATTCTTCTGGGATTGTATCGATGGCCTGATTGTACAGATTGATGGCCTCATCATATTTCCCTTTTTTAAACATGTTATTACCTTCACTTTTAAACCTCTGAGCTTTTTGAAAAGGCGTCTCTTCTTTTTCCTTATCTATAGTTGATTCGACGGTTTGTATCGTTTGGGTTTTGTTGGTTTTCAAGTACCAATAAGCTAATCCTAAAGCTCCCGCCGCTCCTAAACCAAAAGCGATTTGCCATTTCAAAGATGTTGATGGCATTTCTGTTTTCAAAAATTTTTAATCCTGTCAACCTGTCACACGCCTCCAAGAAGCAAGGTACTCAAGGCAAAGAAAACATCAAACTAAATATGAGGTTATGTTCGACTATTTTTTTCCTCTATCAGTCACTCTAACCTTAGAAGGGTTCCAAAATTCTGTGGTCCCGGACAGCATACTAAGAAGGATAACTTGGACTTCCTTCATCGATACGAAATATAGTGTTTCGGACTTCGTTTGTTTAGATTGTTTAACTCTATTGAAACCTGACAAAATGTTCATTGAAACGACTCAAAGAATAATTTTGAACAATGAAATGAAATCTTTGAATCTGTCAATCAAAAGTACGAAGAATGAAAAATTGAAAACATAAATGTTTACTATGAAAATTGAAGAAAGTGAATCAATACATATGAAAAATGTGGGAAACTGATCACCGTCTGTTTGACTGTGCATTTGTGAGAGATAATCTCGAAAACGGTTAACCGATTTTGATGTGGTTTTCACTAATGTGTTGTGAAAAAACTGTTAAGCTTCGCTTCAGTGTTTGATTTATTCAAATCGGTTCATGAAAGAATTGTGTCAATTTCAAAATACTATGAAAATATTGTCGAGTTGATTTGGCTGGAATGGTATATTATATTTATAGTTTGTAAAACAATTTTCTAATAAATTAAAGATATGCTAATACATGAAAACTTTCTGCTGTTACAAAATCTGGTAAAACACAAAAACAGCAACAGCTATACAAAATATACTTAAATGCCTGATTACTCATCTGTGATGATTTTATTCTATTTGAGCTGTAGGAGTTTTCAACCCTAAAGCATCGTTGGACAGAACAAATCTAAAAGCTAACACAGAATAGTGAGTCGCGAATGTCGCGATACAAAAAATTGACAGTGACATGAGTTTGAGGTTAGGTTAGTTAAAAAAAATATAAACAACTTTTGCAACTGTTGTTGATTCGGTAATTAATAGTTGGTGCTGAACATTTTTTTGTCGGAAAAAAAAGTCTCTTTTGATCCTGATTGTGCACCTAATCTCTTAGTATGAGGCATTGAAAGAACTAGAAAACCTCATACCCAATTTATTGGAGTAGTCATGCCCCATTTAAAGAAATCCTACATATATATCAACCCTGAATTCGGAATTGAACATAATATAGTAATACCGTGTGAAGAACCATTGAGTGAATTGGTACATATACTGTTAACAAAATATAATTTACCTGTATATTGTGAGGAGGAATTTTCTGAAGACTTGTTGTCATTCATCAGAGACAGAAGTGCCGAATACTTTAATGAAGCTACCTCGAAGCTGATCAATGATGCTAAAGAGAACAAAATCAATTTAGAGGATGTCACCAAAGAATGGGAGAAGGTCATGAAGGAAGAAATGTCTGAATATGGAGAACGTAGATGCGCTTCTGATGATGAACTTTTTGCCACAGCATACCACAAAATGGTTCACTCTCCAGCCTTGGAGACAATCCTTCAATTAGAACACATGTATTCTAAAACTGTTCGACGAAAAACTGAGGAGAAAAACAGATTGATACAAGAACTCTCAGAATGTCAGAGCAAGGAAATGAACAATGCCGTTGATAGACTAGAAAAAGACATGACTGAAACTAAAATTAATGAGTTGGTGGCAAGGCACTACGAGGCTCATGCTTTGCTTCAGGGAAAACTAACAAGCGAGTTGGATACAATCAAAGAAGCTCAAAGAAGAGAATATCGTGAGTGGTTGATGCAGATGCTTGAAGATAACCAAACTAACAGTTCTCTTCCTACTCCGAACTCTCCTCTTACCCCTCCAGAGATATTAATACCCCCTAACAGCTGCGACAGAGAACTAATGGAAACTCCCATTTTAGAGGAAAGCTTTACTATTCACTTAGGCTCTCAACTGAAACAGATGCACAATATTCGCATTTTATCTGCTAGTGTGATGAATCTTTGCTCTATTGAGGATAATAGGCAACTGTCTGAACCTACTCCACAACTGCTCCAAACTGCTTTGGCTCTTTATTCAAATGATTTATCTGGTTTGGTACTCTTGGCTGACAATAAAATAGGTTCTCGAATCACCAAAGAGTTCCAAGAAGTTTGCCAGGTTTCAACCGAGTTCCACTTCCCACATGTCGAAGACCAGCTGAATAAAATCTCCAGTATAGCACAAAAATATTTGAAGAGCGAGCAGCGGAGTGCAAGTAGAAAGTCAAACAGTGAACTTTTAGCTCCCGGCGACTTCTACATAACTAGGCATTCAAACCTGGCTCAGGTCCATGTTATTTTTCACATGGTTTCGGATGATAGTTTGAGGGGAAGTGACATAAACAGTAGACATCCTGTGGTACTAGGACTGAGGAATATACTAAAAACTGCTTGCTCGAATGATATCACATCTTTAACTATTCCATTGCTTTTGCAGTATGAAATGACAGAAGATATGACCATTTCTTGGTGTGAGAAAAGGGCGGAATTAGTCTTCAAGTGTGTGAAAGGGTTCATGATAGAGATGGCTTCTTGGGGAGGTTCTGATTTAAAAAATCTACAGTTCATGCTTCCACCTGGGATTTCGAATCAAGTATTTCATTCTCTGACGGAAATGTTGCCTAGGATATTCAAGGTCTCAAATCCGAAAGTTTTGCAATGAAAATTGCTAGGGACAAAAGTAAACTCAAGACTCGGAAATACTCTTTTAGTTACTTTATATTAACAATTCAATGTTTCAAAGTATACTCATTATAATAATTGTTATATATTTTATTATTTAAGCTTGTAGAACAATTATTTGATATATGTCATCTAATCTTAAGCAGGGATCCTGTATACAAAGTTTAGCTCTGAGAAGTAAATTTGACTTTTTTGAATTAAACAGAAACAGTTTAATATCACCAAAAATTATCATTTTTATAAAGCAAGTTTGGAATCTATTAAGTTTGTAAATAAAAATTAGAATTCCAGTGTTGTGCCATGTCTTCAAACAATATGAAAAAAAAAAAAATCCCGTCACTAGACCCAAATAAAGGACAGTATACAATATTGGGATGAAAATATTTAATAAAGACAATATATACCTACATATCGTAATAGTAATACATTCACAGAATATTCGAAAGAAAAAAAGGGGGACAAATTCAAGTAAGTGTTTGACGATTTGCAAACATAATATACAGTATTGGGATGAAAGTGTGGAATATAGGAAATATACATATATCCTAACGCTAATACCTGCAATAAATAAAAAAAATTCTAACAAGTATTCCGATGGGTCGGTTGGATTTTGATTTCGACCCTATGCTTTGATTCTTTTTAGCAAATCAGGATATCTGTTGTCATTCAACAATTTCTGAACGATGCTCATGCGACGATTTTTTGGGTCAAATTCAGCATTTTTGGAACGAATTTAGCTGGCGCACGCTTCATGTCCAAAATTAAAAAAAAAATTGCATGGCATCAGCCAACCGATAGGCCGACATTACCAGCAAATTATCTGATAGTAATTCGACGATTCTCCACGATCATCATTAACATCTCGACCTTTTGTGAAATTTAATTGTGATCTAACATCCATAATTCGCGCTCATTTAATTTGGAGTAAAAACGAATAGTTTTGTTAAAATTGTATGTGATTACACCCTTGATGATTGAATGGTTCGTGTAATTTTTTCCAATCATTTTTCACATTTGAGGTAACTTCAAATCGGTTCTTATATTCATTTCCGCTGTGGTTTAAACATGTACCAATCATAATTTTTAATTGGTCCACTATGCCGTAAGGGAAGCAGAGACCACAAAAAAAAAAGAAGAAGAAAAGAAGCAATGGCTACTCCATTGCTGTCAAATCAAATGACAGTTGTCTTTCAATTCCAAATTGTGGTAAGGGTGTTCTTGAGGGTCTGATTACCCCTAATTTCTAAAATAAAATCAATACTATCATTCACCGAAAATGTCGAAATTGATTGCCCAAGTTCCAGTTTTAGCAGGGAGTGAGTTATTTTGGATTAAATCAACATTTTAAAATTATGTAATCACTAACCCCGAAAATTGTTCAAATGTTGGATAATTAAATTAAAACATTCAAAATAATTCGCATTCTAGTTTGCCAAATAACTGATGTAATAACACTATTGCTAAATAACTAAAATAATGTTTTCCACTTCATTTCACAGAACTTATTCAGGAAGGACGACCTAGGTTCAACACTTTCATGAAATACGCTAGAGTAGAACTTGTACCTCCAACTCCAGCAGACATTCCACAAATACGGGCAGGAATAGGCCGTCTGATTAGTGGAGCAAGGAATGGCACTTGGAAAAACCTCACTGTTAAAGAAGCGTGGATAAACACCCTTGTCGGAATTGAAGTATTGTGTTGGTTTTATGTTGGGGAGTGCATCGGAAAACGCCATATTGTTGGTTATAACGTTTGAGAATTAGTAAATTCTATTGTCAGTTTTGGGTTGATCTCGTCAGAGAAATAGTAATGCCTCTGTAGATAAATTGTCTATAAAATGTCACAATAAAGATTTCTTTTTCATGTTAACCCTCACCTTTCCAAATAATTCATAACATTTATACATATGTGTATCCTTTATATTCCAACAAATGAGTTATACTAAATTTGGGGTCATCTAACAGCTGACTTTTCCATTTTCACTGAAATAATTTTATTTAATAACTTCATTAGAAATAAGAAGTGTTGATTTGCCGTTCTGTTCCAACTCTGGGTCTTGGGAATTTGCTTTCCTTGTATGAAGCAAACAACTCAAAATAATATATAATTTTTCCATGTAACGAAAATGGTGAAATTTTACATTAAAATGGAAGAAAATTGTTTCAGCGTGTCAATAATTGAATTCAAATATGCTGGGTTCGAAGACTGGAAGTGAATCAGGTATCATATACAAAATTGCTACACAGTATAGTAAATTTCACTTACATAGAACACTGTCATCCTCAGTGGCAGACATCTATGTTTTGGAATAAGACACTTACTTCAGTAGTAATTTGGATAACAATACAAGATAAAACACTCGATTAATTCATAATATTACAACTTTTTATCACAAATGAGTCAAATCTAATAATGGCACGATGATGACAGTACACAATGAATGGATTCAGTGTTTCATTTCATGTTGATGCTGAAGAGGCAATGCGACGCGTCATCCATTGAGGATGACAATGTTCCATGTAAGTAAAATTGTGTCTAGTAGGTATACTGTATTGAGTAGCAATTCTGTGTACCATAACTGATTCAATTCTATAACGAGTATTTGGAGGACAAATTGAATATGAAAAAGTATTTTGTATGATTTAATCTTGATACAAATAACAAGGATGAGGGCATCTTCCAAGGAAAGGAAGGAAGTAATTTTTTTTTGTATCAAGATGGAGTAGTAGAAAGCCAAAAGCTTTCTTTCCCAAAAATTAATCACTCCTAAAAATATAACCCCTTCAATTCAAATGATTTAATGTTCATATAAAAGTAGTTGTTTCCAAAGTACTCTATCTTTCGTGTAATTCAATGTTTATATGAAGGTAGTTGTTTTGTGAGGGCTTTTTCTTTCAGTTTCTGTCTGAAAATAACTTCTATGCATAATATACACATCTTTGTGAAGAGCTTATTTTGAAACTAATTGCCTTCTTCCTTTCATTGGAAGTTTCCCACATTTTTTGTGTGAAGATGGAGAAGTAGAAAGCCAAAACCTTTCTTTTCCAAAAAAATGTCTACTATTGTGAAAGCAAAATACAAATTGTTTAAAAATGATTGTTGGGAAATAGTTATTTTATATAGGTACTTCGGATACACACTCATCTGTTTCTTGCTGGTATTGTATTGTTAAATTAAACAATTTATGTATTACTAAGATTTTTCCACAATCTTATTCTCAAGTAATATCCCATTGGGTCAAATTCATTAGAAATTTAATGTTTCTGGGAAGCCGCAATTGCAACTTTGACTGTAAGATGACTCTTGGAATACCGAAGAAAAAATTATTCTAATAGGTACTTATGAAAAGCTAGAAATGTGAAAAAATAAAAAAAAAGATATAGTGAAAAATATGAAAAAAATCAAACCAGGAACTTTCTAAGCGAAAAACATTTTTTTGCAATCACTGATACGTTATCCAATTTCGGTTTGAACCCAAGCCAAATACGAACATTGCAGATATTACAGAATTGTAGTATGACAGTGATTTCAAAATGTAAATTCGAAATTAAATCAAATAAGGTACTGAAATATAAATTGCAATTAAGAATATCTTAAAAGGGGTTAATTTAGGTTTAAAAGGGGGTTAATTTAGAGTCTAAAATGACAAAAGACAATAAGCGTCAATAAAACATATACCACACATACTACCTTAAACTAAACATTAAAGCACAGTATTCCGTAATTTGAGTTTTAAAATGATGCAAGATGTTAAAAGTTTTAAGATCAATTTTACTATTGGCTAATCGTAAGATTTTTGGAATGCAGCTATTGAATGTGTGGTTTAAACGATAAAATGAAACATAAAATGTTTGTTGCTGTCTGAGTTGAGCGGTTTTGAACATGTAGATACATTTTTTCTAGTTCAGCACAACTGCATTTGCCGTTAATAATATTGAAAAATAGTATTGATTCACTGCAGTGGCTATCGGTTCGAAATAGATTGTAAAGATAAACAATGATATTCATTTTCAAAATCATCAATGTACGTCAATTTCAAAGAATACAATGTCAAATAAATAATTTTCACCGCCACGATGCTTCCCCAATGAGAATTTCATTTTACAATGACCCAAATCAATTCAACAGTTTACCAGAAGACATAAGAAGTAGCAAAAGCTTAAATATATTTAAAGTGAAAAATGAATTGAAAGCCTTAGTTGAATAGTCACCCTTGTTTCCTCAACAATTATGTTAACGTGATGATGCCACTGTATATAATGATATATAATCCTATGTCATATCATTCAACAGTGATGTATTGTAGTAGTGATGTAATTTTATTACTCTACTATAAGATATTGAGTATCTTCAAATGTCACTTGTAATGGTATCCTTCAAATATATGAATATTAGGATATTTTCTATACTGCTAAAAAAAAAATCTGTTTAAAATGTTTTTCCGTTAATCAGCTGTCGCTCCCATACGAACGACAACTCTCAGAAGTTGAGAAACTTGTGCGAGCCAAGGACTAACGAGGTTGATTCCTAACACGTTGATTCCTAATACAATAAATGCATTCATTTATTCAACTTTGAATAGGTCATGAATAACACTGGACCCAAAAGAATATCAAGACTGAAATCTTCACTCTAGCATGATTAGGGAGTTATTGGAGGGGTATAAAAGGAAAACAAAATATTGAATTCAATATTTACATAAGTTATTTCACAAAATACTATATTGCATCCCAATTGGAGACTCTATCCTTTTCTTCAATTTCCTTCCAGTTTGGAGAATGCTTTTCATTCAGCCAGTTGAAGTCATCAATGCAGGTCCAGTTATTCGTTGATTTATTGAGAGACGCATTCTTAAAATCATCTTCGATTTCATCATACTTCCAATTATAAGGAGCAATAGAGATTTCCTTGCAATCTTCCATAATGGCTCTGCTCGTAACGTGTAGATAAATGATGGTGTTTCTAGAACTGTGCAATCTTAACTGTTGACAAGCAATTACTAAAGTACAGTTCTCGCAGTTTTCAGCAAAGATGGAGGTTGACACAGGTCCAGAAAATATCTGACAGTTCCTAAGTTGATCCAGATGTAGAGTCGATGGGCTACCTTTCAAAAAAACCTTACAGTTTTCCAGTTTCTCTAATGTGACATCTTTTTTGAAAATATCCTGATTGGTCAATATCAGTACCTCATTACTTTTATTGAAGATTCCACACAAGTTTTTTGCAATAGAACGTTTTGATTGAAAATCAACTTCATCAAAATGTTCCTTCTTTTCTGGAATTTTGATCTGTCCATTTTCTTTTGATTTATTTTTGAAAGAAAATTTCTTCTTTGGCAGAAGCTCATCTTCAAGCTGTTTGGATTTCAAGGTTAACTCCTGAAGCATAAATTGACATCTCTGTAAATCATAGTTCCTTAGAAATATATTAGAAGCTGCTACGTATTTCTGCAAAGTTAATATCTCCTTCGAGATCATATTGAAATGATTCAACAACTCAATCCTTGGTACATTTTTAGAAAGGTTGATCATATCCTCTATATAAGTGTGTTTTTCGTTGAATAACCGTTCGAAAAAATCTAGTTGTTCATTATTAGCTGACGTTAGGCATTTATCTTCACGTTTTTTCTGTAAGTTATGTTTTCTCTCATTCTCTCTTTTGGTTAGGAAATTCAATTTGTTGGTTTTATCAGTTACGCTATCTACTGTTATTGCATTCATTTTTTTTTTTTTTATTAAAAGAATAATAGAACTGATTTTACTTTCTGTTAAGTTCTTTTTCAATTTCTTCCTTAGATAATCGGTAAATTGGTTTTGAGTTACTGGTTGCAGCCTGCAAAACGTTCATAAACTGTTGATTTTTACTTAGAGCTTCTTTTGGTTGCTTATCACTACCCAATTTCTGAAAGAAAGTAATTATCAATATTTAAAATTCATGATCATCAATTTATTAACATATTTACAAAATCGGTAATGAAATCATTGAAAATAGTGTGCCTAATTCTATCAATAAGAAGGCCAGAAAAGTTATGTTTCTTAAATGAAAGAGATTATGTTGTGATTGTTTTCTCTGCAGCTTTCAACTAAATTCAAAACCAGACTGTGTCACCTGGACTCGCACTTCTCTAAAAAGTGCCGTGTTTGACTTTTGTCAACACCAGCTGAATATATTATAATTATCTAATACAAATCGTGAAATTATAAAACAACAACAAAAGTTAATTGGCGCTCCGGGGCGACTTCATTGATTTCAGAGGCGCATTTGCTTTTTCAGCTGCAGGAAAACCCGGAAAAACCTGCAGCACTACATCATCTAAAGATCTTAATCTGCCAATGTCCTCTGTTTCGTAAAACAAAATGTAGGGTGTCTCCAGAGGCTCCAATAAATTCAATACATCGCCAGAACACTTTGTGACACGACTACCGTCAAACTTAAACCAATCCGTTTTGTCTTTCACCAAGGCGTAATAATTACCAGATTCAACGCCAGAACCACAGTGAACAATGACTGCATGAAGATTATAATAGTAGTCTGCTAGATTGAAATGTTCATCTATTTCGAACCTTCGTAACAGTTTGGTGCTTCCGTCCGAGGTTGAGTCATATTTGACGATCATCACTGTGTTTATAATTAAATTGATTGATGCCTCATCTATACGTGTTTTCTTATAACAGTCAGTTAGTTTGGCGCATGTTTAGCACTGAAGTCCATCATCACCTGTTAAAAGTTCCATTTTCAGATGATTTAACAATAAGCTTGGCACAGACTGATTACGAGTATTAGTCATATTAGGAAACGCTAGTTGAAGTTCCAGAAAGTCACATACGTTTTTGCTACCTCTTAAAAATTTACTGCAAAGTAAACAAGTGAGGATTTTTCCAGCAAAAGATTTACAAACACAAGACGAGATAGTCTGTACGGAATCATTCAATCCAGAGCGGTCAGGAGTATTGATTCTGCTTTGAATTGAAATGTTGCATTTAATAATAAAAATAATGTGTCCTTAGTTTCTTAATAGATAAAGCTAATGTAAGATTTTTAATAGAGGCATCATTCAACAGAGTTGCTCTTTCAGGCATTTATTATCTAGACTAGTACCACTGACAAGAACTATGATCAAAACAAAATTGTTAGGCTCTGGTTCAAAAATATCAAACTACTGGGCTCTGGTTTTATCTAAATGCACTTATCACTACTAGTTGAGATATTTCAATTAATTGGAATGGTGTCAGTCTGTATTTTGCTTCAAAAATATGTACAATACTTTCTAAAAGTATCCTTGGTTTCCAAAAATAGTTCCCCACTCTTGATTTTAAATGTTATTGATTATATTTTTATGCAATCAATAATGAATCAAAACATTTACATTCCTCAGATGATTTTTCAGCGAGTGCAATTTGTTTTCGTAGAGGCCCATACAAAAAATAAAATATGTCTCAAATTGTCTGTTTGATTTATGTAAAGTTATGTAATATGGACAGATTTTCTTCAAGGCCTTTGCTAGAGTCAATTACACCTTATTGATTGCTAAGCGTGAAGCATAAAAAGACAATGTGTAACATTGAAAACTATTTCTGCATGTAAGTTCAATACAAATTTTCTCAAAAACCAGTGTGATCCAGTAAAATGAATAATTATTCAATTCAACAATCATAATCCTAACCTAGAATTTAATTTCTCTTCATTTTAATTAAAAGGATTCAGCAGTACCTTTTATTTCTGTGACCATATGTACATAATTTTACATAGATAATTTGTAAATCAACAGTAAATTGGCTTGTTTGTTGATATGAATGAATAACATTTCAGAAGGAGAGCTTCCTAGACACTTCCTAATCTATTCAGTTTCAATGTACATTAAGTTTGCTTCATATAAGAATAAAATTCACAAATGTGTTATTAGATATTGTAGCATTATTCAAAAGGTTTCAAATGCATGGTATCATTGCAAAATATTACCCTTTAAAATTCTACTGAAATGAGGTAATAACTTTTGATGTTTATTTAGTATGCCAAACTTAAAATGACAAACAACCTATCAAATTTGACATGGATGAAAAGGTAAGTACAATATTTTCAACACTAACCTGTTTCAATTCATTAATGTTCGATTGCGATGGTGTGGTCAAAATCAACAATCCATAACCGAGTCCAGATAATGAACACAACCAGAATATTGACCTCACAAATCTGCTAGCCATCAAACTTGTTTTTTCCAACAGGCTTGATCGCTCTGTCTCACCTTGTTGAGTGGATCTAAAGTTTCACCAGTTTTGTAATACAATTCTAGAATTGAGGGATAGTTTTCGTGGAGATATTTTCGATATTCTATAAGAAGACGAGAAAAAGTTTTTTGTGATAACAAAGATCCTCACATGATACCTCTTTCAGTGTTGACTCTTTGCCAAATAAAGTAACTTCCTGCAAAACAAGCTGCTTCTATCACAAAAAGTGTTACTGCCCCACGTTTGATCCACCTTCTATAAGCTGGTTTCGGATTCTTGAAAAGCATATTAAAGAAAAATTTGGGCCATTTGTTTCTACTCACAGATTTTCTGTAAAGTAGAAATATTTGACAATTCGACTAGAAATCAAAGAATCAAAAAGCTAAGGAGCAGGGAGCGTCAAGGACATAAACGTCAAATGTCAACAGTCAGATGTCCGAGTGAGTACAGAAGAGAAGGTTGGGATTGAATCAAATAAACATCAATCGTTTTCATACTTACTGAATTCTACAAGTGAAATAAGTTATAGGTTTCCATCAAGTATCGGCCATTTCATATCATATAGATTTTCATCAGGTATCGGCCACTTTCTTCGGAAGTTTCCCACATTTTTGTATAATGATGGATAAGTAGAAAGCTAAACCTTTATCCATTTCAAAAATTTCAGCTATGTTTTTTGGTACTATTCTTTTTCAAGATGATACCATTTTTGCCAAAAGTTATTTGCTCTCTCTGATCAATGTTATTTGATGGAGCAAGATAGCTAATCATTTTTGGTAGAATTGACCAAATTTAGAATAAGATTAGTGTCAACAAAAATGCATAGAAATCCCGATGCTCACCAAATTGCTTTCAATTTATCAAAATTTCCGATACGAGAAATGAGATTGACTCAGTTTAATACACAAGTTGATAGATGGAACAAGAATCGTTTCTAAATATGAGCATCGGTGGTTATACACTGGTATTTCTATACATTTTAGTGCCAACAAAACACTCTTGCTGACCACAGAACTATAGTTCTGTGTTCTGACGCTGACAGAAAAGTCGGAAGTGTCAGTTATACTGTCAATAGATGTGACAGCTCAGCTGTTTTTTGTTGTTTCATTTTGATTGTTCTGGTTTTAATCTAGTTCAATCAACTCACATTGACTATAAGAAGTGCAGAGTTGGTAAATAATTGTGGATAAGGTTTTTGAATTTCATTTTTACATTAGAATTAACTAGAATATACTTCAATATAATTATCTGGCAAAAAACTTCAGGTAAATTCAATCTCCATTGTCCATTATAATCAAAATTAAATGATTGGTTTCCTACAGGAGCTAAAAATGGGAAGAATTTTCTTAGAACATATAGGTGGAAGTAGACTTTTTTCTTGTGCAAATTGTGGAACAAATCTAACGAATAGGCAAGAGCTAATAAGTACCAGGTTTACTGGAGCCACTGGTAGAGCTTTCTTGTTCAATAAAGTTGTTAATTTAACATACAGTGATGTTCAAGACAGAGTTATGCTCACCGGACGTCATATGGTGAGTTAATTTTGTTTCTTTTATGTAAGAGTGGTGCTGCAGGTTTTTCCGGGTTTTCTTGCAGCTGAAAAAGCAAATGCGCCACTGGAATCAATGATTCTCACCTTAACTTTTCTTCTTGACGTTCATCATTTAGTATAGCTTACATGATGTTCTCAGAGTATTTTAGACTCGGTGATCTATTAAACATTTCTATAGAACCAATATGATATCATTTTACTAGCAAAACAAGTACCTTAACCACTTATTGCATTCTCTCTTTATTCTTAACGACGTTTAAACTTTTGAATGATCATTTTGTTTTATTTCAATGAATGAAGCTATTTATTTTTTGATTCCATTCTAAATCAAAATCATTTTTGTGAAGTAGTTCTGTTATACTTAAGGTAAAGGTATTTCTATTATACTTAAGGCAAATAGTGAAGAATCCTGAAAGAGCTCAGTCATACAAAGATGCTACATTCCTGAATACTTCCTGCTAATTAGCAAAAGTAAGAATGCTGCTAGTTAAATTATAACTTATGCTACTGACAAAGGGTAAAAACATAGTTATGCTAAGTTACTTACTACCCTGAGGAGCACCTCTAGTGGCAATAAAACTCTGTGACATATGCTTTCAACATTCCACATTTTGAGAATGATTATTGATATATGGGTTAAAGAAGTGAAATAGTGGCAATGAAGGTATGAGAGATGAGGTCTTGATATTCCACATATTGAGACTGATTATTGAAATATGATTTGAAGACGTGTTCTAGATTTGTATTGAAATTAAGATGGTAAAATTTTGTTGAACACATTTTCTGATCCAGTTTGAAAACTTTGTACGGTATCTACTTGAGTCTATTTTTGATAGCATTACTGACGGTTTGGATAAATAAAACACATGACCTTACTGATGTACATTTTTTTTGCTGTAGAGCCACGTTGTTAAGCGGCATTTTATTTTCAACATTAGAGATTTTCTGTTGTAAATTGATATCTAAAAAGCCTTTGCGAAATCAGACAATATTTTCTATACATTAGAAAATGTGGATACTATGCTAAGGATTATTTGAATAGATTTAATGAACACATAAGCACAATCACAATATAACTAGCAATTTTACCACATCTTCATGGGGATGATATGTTATTTTGTTTTGGTCAGAAAGACATATAGAATAATTGATGTTTGGTGAGAGATACATACAGGACATCTTCACAAAATTGATTTTGATTTTCAGCTGATGTTCAAAAATGTTCTTATTGGGGTATTCCACTTGAAATTCATAATCTGGTTGTTACCAAGACTTGGAAAACCCTTTTTTTCCCTAGATACTCCTAATCAACCATAGAGTTTGAAGTACCTACTATGTATGTTGTCAAAAAACTCTTACTTGTATTTCTTCATGAATAAACTCCATTACTAACTTCACTGAGACTTATAATATACTTTAACAGTGGTTAATGTACATATTTGTTGAATAAGCAGCTAGAAAACAACTCAACCTGAACATTTCAGGTAAGAGATGTTTGCTGCAAATCATGTGATACCAAATTGGGCTGGATGTATGAATTTGCTACAGAAGATAATCAAAAATATAAAGAAGGTCGGATTATTCTTGAAAGAGCACTTGTAACAGAAAGTGATGGGATGGAAGACAGGATTTTCAATGAGAGAAGACGAGCACCAAGAGAAAATGTGCGAAATTAAATTTAAGTTTGATTTTTTTGATGGATTTTGTATACATAATATAACTGAAATTTGAGACTGTTGGGTCAGTGAGAATAGAATATTTGAAGGAGTTAATCTTACATGCTATATATATGGGATACTGAAGAATGGTTGAATGCATTCATTTTGGTAAGAATAAAGGATGTTATGAAGACTATCAAGAAATCTGAATATTGAAAATTAAGTTGAACTTAAAGTAGAAAATTATGATAGGAAACCGACAGTCTCCACTATGTAGTTTTAGGTTTTTGCTACAAATGTAAGTTATGAAACGTTTTGCTATGCTTTATATGAGGTAGGTACATATAGTGAATAAATTGTTTAAAGGAAAGATGATGTTTGTGTTTCTCGTCTTGAATCCCTCAGATCAGAGAGGTTTTCACCATCTGTTTAACATTCTAAATCAGAATTTCAGCTATGCTTTGGCTAGAAACTACTGTGATATTACATTTCATCAATTTATTAGAGTTGGATCCCTAGCCTTCCTAAAAGCTCTTCCAACTTAATGCTTCCAAAGCCCCTATACTAGATATCAACAAATCTATTGTACTATACTGTACTAAGCTGGATAAATTCAAGAAATCAGAATTAATAGACTTGACAGTGCATCAAAAAGTACCATCGAAAGTTAATATGAGTGCAAATGTGATTGAACTTCCAAAAAGAACTCTAGATCTTGTTAAAAAATCCGTTGAAATATGTTAACCAGCTGTCGCAAGATCTCTTAGATTCCTTTCAATTAAAAATTATCACTGACGTGCCCTATAGAGAAGAACCCTATATGGAAATAATTTGACTTCTGGAATTGATTATATAATAAACATAAATGATTTCAGGAATGGAATAACTGATACTCACCCCGACCTAACATAATATTCCCATCGTCAATATGAACGAGTTCAAAACAAAATTAGACAGGTACTTTGGAAATAATGAATCAAATGAGTATTCGAAAACTGCTTGATGATATTATGAATCATGTGGCATGGTGTTTTCAGTCGTGTTTCCCTAATCAAAATAAGTAAATATTTCAATGACTTACAAATAGCACTGAACAATTTGAAAATAATAAATTGAAAAAAAAAGTGAATGACACAATAATCTCAAAAAACAGCATTATCATATGCAAAAGCTACTCACTTCAGAAAATAAAACCAAATCTCTTTGGAAATTAGCAAACAATAAATAGGAAAAAACAGGCAATGCAAAAAACATATTGAAATAGAATCAGACCCAAATAATACTAATGTGACTTTATCAAATGAATTCATAAATTATTTCCCAAAATCACTGACAGAAAGATTAAAGAGTTTGAATCTACCAAAAAATCGATTCACAATTGAATCCAACCTATCCTGTAACTCAATGTATTTCATACCTTGTACCCAGAAAAAAATAAAAACACTCATAATCAATTTTAAAAACAAACATTTAGAAGTTATTATTGATGAAATACCAATCAAAGGTTTCATGGTGAATTTCATTAGTTCGGACTTCCATTGTCTAATATGATATGTTTTGAAATCTCTGAAATAACAAATGAACATTAAAAAGAATAGCTGAAAATAACAATTATATTAAGCGGAAACCAAATACGTTAGATATTTAGAAACCTTTATTTTCATAGAAAAATTCAAACATCAATAGTAACATTATTTAGTACCTCAAATATATTTTGTAGGATTAGATAATAAAATAATAAATCACTAACAACTGCAATTTTTTACTTTTCTTGACTAGAGCACAGTATAGAAGTAAACACCAGTAAGTTCTCCGCCATATTTGGGTCAAGATTCCCCACCTCTAATTTTATGCGCAGCCGAACTACAGCGCAACCGACTGAATCTGAGGCGTTTACCAAGCGAGCCAAATTGAGGCATGGAATATTATTACAGAGTGAGTCGTTGTAAGTGGTGGTTTTGTATTTGTGAAAAATTTGTGTCTAGTTTCAAAATG
>WOGO01000237.1:0-26818 GCA_015342085.1 Leptinotarsa defecta
CAGAGTGATATGACATGAAATATTCAATGCGAACAACATCAGTTTAAATTATCATTGAAGAATTCTTCCAGCGAATAATAAGCTTTGGAGAGAAGCATAGTTTTCAAAGTATTCTTCATGATCTCAGAAGACAGAGTACCAAGAGATTCAGGTTCCTTGTTATCAATATTCATGATTCAAAAAGGTATATTTTTTTGGAGATAGATCAAATGTGTCTTTATATTCAAAAGGTTATTTTTGTTTCGTGTGTTGTGGGTGTGGTTCCTATCATGAGTCGCAAAAAGAGATATATTTCTTTGACATTGTTTGGAAAAATTCCTGAGGTCAAATGGAAAATGTAATTGGGATATCCTGAGGAAACTGTGTGCTATCTGAACTGTCACTCGAAGAACTTCCTTCCCTGTTGTACATCGATTATTTTACTCATTCTTGTAGGCACATTGGTCTACCGGCGTACTTCCCCGGCAGCAGTGTCCTACGTATGGCAAACAGGGTCCTGCGGAGCTGAAAAGACACTGTGAGCGTATCTATATGCGATGAAAATTTATGGGATTATTTGCAAAAATTCCTGAGGTCAAGCAACAAACAGGGTCATTGCATTCTCATTGGTTGGATTGAGAAACACTGATAATCCTGAAATATATTTTTGGGATTCATTTTGTATCAAGTTGCTGGTGCTAAGAATCGCAAGTTAAGGTAAGACCTCGTTAATCGACAGCTCGCTTAAGTATTGCCATGTTTCAACCAAGAGATGCCTTTCAAGATTGATGGTTCCTTGGTATCTTATTTTTTATCCCCCTTCATTATACATTTTTGTTTGAAGGTGGTTGACAATGTTTCATGATTAATTTCATTAGTTCAGACTTCCATTGTCTAATATGATTCGAAATCTATGAAAGAACAAATGAAAATAGAATGAATAGCTGAAATATCAATTAAATTAAGCAATAAAACGCAAAAATACAATAAAACGAATAAAATAATCAATATTCAAAATGAAAACGACCACAGAATGAAAAGGTTGAAAGCTATGTTCTTGACAAATCTCAAAATGAATATCATGTTTATCAGCTGATAACAGTGAACAATCAAACAAATTAGTCAGTGGGGTTCATAAGGTTCAAATATTGTTTTTTCTTAAATTATTTATTTGGTGTTCATAATGATTGTCGAACATTTACAAAGATCTTGTTGCATCGCCTAAACTCACAGAGGCTAATATTCTAAAGTAATTTGCAATGAAATCTACAGAACTTCTTGTTTCAAACTATGTAAAACACTTGTACACAAATTATAAAAGAAATGGGGAAATGAAATGTAAGTATATTTTGGAATAAAATTTGGTTACACAATTTACTTTTTTTGTATTGTGAATATACAAACATGAACCATATTACAAAACATAAATTCCTGTCCAAAACACATTTTCCTCTGATAATTAAACTGCTTATTAGACGACTGATCATTGATCCATTTTTCAAGCTCTGCCATCTCTTAATAAGTAGAAGAAGTTATATAGTACTAAAGTTCAACAATTCGTGAATAGTAATGTTTTCTTTGCACTTTATAGAAAAATATTATTGAAAAAACTATTTTGAGATGAAATCAATGTTTGGATTGTTTGAAATAACCTTTTTGACTTATTTACTTCTTCATTAATACATACAGAATATACTAAAAAAATAGTACAGATAGGTTAACTAATATAATTAAAAACTAATATGTATGTCATCCACAGCTGTTTCTGTCAGGTTTATAATTTATATCGGAAAAAACATAGTATGAACATTGCTTCTTCTTTATTAACTTGTACGCCAAAACTCCGTGAAGGGTATTGAAAGAGATCATTTACGAACATGCTACCCCAAATAATACATGAAAGAATAATAATACCTATAGATTATAACCACTGAGAAGAAACATATTTCCTACAAAAATTTCATCTACTGTATTTTTTCTATATTTAATGTTAAAATCTTAAGACTCGGAATTATATTTTCCCAAATTAGAACTCAGAATTAGATGCTGTACCTATCATATATAGGTAACTTATAACCTATCCCACGTTTGTGGAGGATGGTCATTTGGGTAATGACCATAACACACCCTCTGAATAGATTCGAACTTCAGCTATATGGCCTAATTATAATTTTGAGTTAATATCAGAAAAATATAATTATTAATGTTGTGATCCTTCCACAACGCTTCCGTAATTTTGTTTCAAAATCAAAATCGAATTTCATTGGAATAAAAATTTATGTTTGATAATTCATTTGTCACTTAGAGATGACATCTCTTTTTTTTCTAAAAATGCTACAAAAAAGAGTAGTGAATTTGTTATGACTACAAAAGGTTTATTAAGATGTGCAAATAAACCTGAGATATATGAAAGTCAAATCTATCAATCTATCTTTCCTGAAAGTAGTTTTTCTTATTATATTCAGATCATCCCATTGAAAACTTGAACCCGATTACTGAACACTTTCAAAATGTTCCTCTTCACATAATAATTATTAAAGAGAACATATACTTTTTGGGCATCATCTTTCGTAATCTAAAATTTACAAAAAAAAACTCATATCTGAGAAACTGATGATTTAGATACTTTATTAAACTGGCATTTCGATATATTCTTTTTTTTATGTAAGCCCTTGATAAAAATAGATATTAACACTTAAAAACTAATCTCTCATCGGTCATAAATTGTATCTATCACACCCACATCTCATAATCATACATCATACCTAATTCAAAATCCATTGCTTCATTGGCAAAAGAATAACAGTTAATTAATAGAGCAACTTATAATTAGTGCAAAGTCCGTGTTACGCCTATGGAAAAAATTACGTCATATCTGAAATGTTCAAATCGGACCAATGAGAGATCGACAGACAAGCGACAAATATGGTAGATTGTTGATAATTGATAATGACAGAAATAATGTTGGTGAAATAAAACAGAAATAACCAGAAACCAGTCGATGTGTTGATGTGAAAATTCACAAGGTATTTTCCAAACAACTGGTGACGAAGTTAAAATCAACTGCTGACAAAATGGACTCTTTGGTTACCCTGATTGTGAAAGCTCCCAATCAACAAATTGAAGATCAGACAATAAAGTGCGAACCATCATGGACAATTCAAAAATTAAAACAACACTTATCGGAGGTTTATCCTAGTAGGCCTGTAAGTACGAGTTACTGTAGAAAATACGAATTTAAGTATTAGAAGAAATAAACAATTCAAATAGAAAATTGAAGGAAATGACATAATGAGCAGAAGAAATGTCCCCAATTTAAAACTACGTAGTTTTGATAAATAGTCTAGTAGATAGATAATATTGATAGGTATGCCCGCATTAATCTCAACTCTTTGCAGTATGCTGTAGGTTTTCCATTTTAAACTTTCAATGGCTTCATAGTCTATTTATAAGATGTCTGAAATTTACAAATACTCATTCAAATATTTACTCAGTCACTGTTTTTGTGTAGTTGAAATACATTTAATGAAGATGATGCAATGTTTGGAAATGAATTTCTTGGCCTCAATTCCAGAAATGTCTATGCTCAATTCATGTGTCAATTTGCCTTTTTGCCAAAAAATCACAGGCACAAATATGTGTTGACTGGAATAAAATATTGAAATAAAAAATATGACACATGTTTTCGTTATATCATTATCAATAATATAAACAGTAGATAAAATATTATGATACTACACTTATTAAAATAATTTTGTGAGAAGTAAGAAGAACAGTGATTGCTGTTGGCGTCTTTATTTTTTGGAAAAATAATTGTTCGGCATCTTCCTGGACCTAGACATTGGTAAAATATCTTCCCAGGCAGTGTTATTTGTAGGGAAACACTAAAGGAAGGATTCAATTATTGGTCCTAAATCCTACGTCACAATTTGTTAGTAAAAGTTGTAGAATCATTGATTTTCAATGGATGTACCTACATGTCATAAATTTTTGGTTGTGTCAATGTGACTGTTTACACCTAAGACTGATGCTTGAGTTTTTCTTGAAAGACTCAGTATTTTGCCATGTAGATGTGATTTTTATCAACTTCAGTGATTTCTTCTATTTATGTAACGGCATCAACATTAAATTCTGTTTTCTAAGGATTACTCTAAGAAGTACTATATTTACAACCATGAAGACAAATGGTGTCTGAATATGTTGCTGAATGTGTCTAATGTAGGTCAAACTATGGATTAGACAACAGTAAAAGTACTAGTAAAAATCATTAGCTAGTTTTCTTGATTTAAAGAAAGTTTTTGTTGGTGTTTATCAAAGTATTTATAAAATCATTGTCAAGTGTGTTGTGGCATTCAAATTGATTGAGTTATCTTGACTAGAGGCACCAAAAGGTATAGCATCAGTTTTTCTTATGATTCTATGCAGCTTATCAGGATCTCAAACAAGTAGTTTGGTTGAATATCGTTTAAAGTACTAATTTTTTATTATAAAATCAAAAAACCCTAATAGATTTTCAATTTACTTCATCTATGTCTAGTTAAAATAGTTTTTTTTTGACATTGTTTAGTCTCTCAACGTCTTGCGTCCACTGTTTACGTCTTTTATAGCTGTTTACTTCTTTTATAGTGATTTTTAGTACCACTCACTTTTATCTATTCAATGTTGTGATGTTTAGATATTTCATACTTGTTTTGTATTTTATACATGGATTGCTTCAACTCATTTTACTGATGTTTGGTCAAAAAATATTAATATTTTACCATTTCTTTTCCAGCCGAAACACGAACAGAAACTAATATACTCCGGTCAACTATTGAGTGATTCAGTAACGCTGAAAGATGTCCTTCGGCAGTTTGAAGGACAAGAAACTCACACTGTTCACCTTGTCTGTTCCTCGAAATATACGAAGGACATCCAAGACCAACCGCCAGTATCTCAAGCTAGTACACCAAATAATACCAACCAACAGACGAATACACCTTCACAGAGTCAAGAAACCACGCCCACGGTTACAGCAGACCAAAATATACCCAATGTTCCTCCCAATATGGCCTGGTTCAACATGAATAACCCTCCGATGACCCCCATGGATCCCAACCAGTATGCCCTGCAACTAGCCTGGATGCAGCAGGCATACTTTCAATACATGACACAGTATATGCAACTGTGAGTATTTTAATTTGAGACGCAGTAGAAAACAATGAATTTATAAACTGATAATGGTAATAATAATAAATAAAAAACTGAAATATTCATCGTGGCTTGTCAGAATATAGTCTTCACACCTCAGTCTACGGTAGTTGTAGATGGACCTGATGTAAGTGGTTCCTCGCATCAGATTCATCAAAGTAAGACAACATTCTCTATGGAATTTTAACTTGCCAGTGACGCGAATATTATCTGAAAAGAGGAGAACGAACAGATCTTTGCTTTGAACTCTAAGCTATCCAGATCACTCTGTTATAATGGTTGTTCAGAATCTTTGATAAATTAATATTTACTCTACTCTCAGTATCATACCGGCTTGCTGCATTATGGCAGCAATCTTTGCCGATAAAATGCAGAAAGATATCATTCTTGGCTCATTGCATCTTCTCAGGACACACGGTTCTCGAACCCAATGATCACTCATCCCATGTTTGTGGGGAGTGGTCATTGGTTAATGATGATAACACACCCTCTGAAATATTCGAACTTTAGCAACCAATTTGTAGATTCAAATAATAATATATCTTTATCTTCTGATTGATTCATAAAAATACAATAGATTGTATAGTTACCATTATCAGCAAATATGGCAGAATTGTTTAGGGAAAGAAAAAAAATGAATATAGTTACCAAAGCAAGGCACTCAAACTCCAAACAAACATATCATTTGTGTAGATACATAATTAAAACTAGATAAAAGGCCCATCTATAACTACTTCAAAAACTCATTAAGCCGTAGCAGTTTTTTCAAGAAATATATTATTCAGTTTTCTCTCGAAGATGTGAGAGTTGCAGACTTCTTGATATCATCTTGGAGACAATTATGGCATTTACATCCAATATATTCAAAATTACCTTGATATAAAGCAAAACATGTTAAACGGGGCAGTTTTTGACCCGTCTCTTTAGTATTATCTGTATGCGGAGTGTGATTCATCAAATTTATATTCCTACTGTTAGCATTTTGAATACCATTTTGCATGTATGAATAGAATTTCACCTAATAATAAAGGTAATATTATTATTTTATCACCACAAAGTTTTTATGTCATCAACTTTTGTGGTCAATAACCAAAATTGTTGATAATATTCACAATTTGTTTTTGTACATGAATAGCTTTCTGCCAATCTATGAATAATGTTTGTAAATGGTAATATGTAGATGAAGTTTAACCCCTTAGAGGTCACAGTTTTTCATTTGTAATTTAAATGAAAGCAATTGATAAAATTTTCACATAAATCTAGGTAAAGGCATAAAAATGCTTGACCAAATGTCGGACGTTCGTTATTCTTGTTGCTAATTGAAGTTTATTCAAGCATATTTCATTTGTTTAGCCAATGATAACAATGGCAAAAACTGATAATATAACAAGTTTTATGTGCTTTAGATAAGCTATCAGAAAAAACTTGTTATTTCAGCAGCTGGTTTATGCCAGTTTTGGACAGCATTTTCTTTTCTAAGCAAATACTCTTTTTTACCTTTAGGAAACATATTTTTCACCTATGAATCTCTCTTGTATCCTCTGAGAATTAATTTGAAACAAATGTTTGTACTACAACAGTAAAATTTATCAGTCACTTTTGAAACAAGTTGATAAAAACAACAATAGATTTTGAAATATCACTGAGGATATTTTTTTATCCGTTGTTATAAAAAATTTGATAAAAAGAACAATGAGTTTTTACATCTGTCAAAGATTTTGTAAAGGGTACTTAGAAATTAATGTATGGGCTTATCGTTTCAGCAAAATTAACAAATAAATAATTATAACATATTAGCTAATGAAGAGTGCCAGATTGTTCGGTTGGTGTGATAACTGTTGATAGAAAAAGGAAAATTCAAAAGAGTCATATTAATCATAAAATTGTTAACCTGAAAATAAAACACTTCCCAGAAATAATCAAGTTTTTCTTGAATTGAAATTTAGCAATTCAACAAAGAAAAAAAATTTATTTGAATAACTCCTTCATTTTCATCTTTTGTGAAAGCTACTGCATATTGCATGTTTTAAAACTTGTAGTCTATGAGAAAATATTTATTCTAAATATTGATTGATTTTTTCAGTGCTGCAAACTCTTTTGCTGCGAATCCTCAGCAAATACCGATCAACGGCAACATTCCTGGCGAGATACCCCCCAATCAAGCGGAACAACTCCCTGCAGTACCCGAAGCGCCCCCTGCTGCAGTCCGAGATCCTGAAAATGCGGAAAGGGACTGGTTAGACATTTTCTACCTGCTAAGCAGATTGATGGTTCTATTCAGTGTGGTTTACTTTTACTCCAGTCCGCTACGGTTCCTTTTCGTTTTAATACTGGGCATCAGTTTGTACTTATACCAGATCGGTTTCTTTAGGAACATAAACAACAATAATAATAACAACAACAACGGCCCCCCCGAGCAAGTCCAGGAGGAGGAGCAAGCTCCTTCGCGGTTCACACTCGTGTGGACGTTTTTCTCGACCTTCTTCGCTTCTTTGATACCCGAAATTCCAAATGCTCTTTAGTAGATATCCTCGGGATCAATTATATAATTGATATAGGGTGTTTTTGTTACGGAGATATTAGTATGTGAAATTTATCTGATGTATCGAAAATATACTGTTGTTTTTTGCGAACCGATCGCTTCATTGGATGTTGGATCGTATAGGGAAGTAGATGAAACGTGGGTGTAATATTTATCAAGTGACTTGTATGTCATGAAAATACTCCAGTGTTAGCAATCTCGAACAGGTTAGGTACAATTAGGTAGTCTGCTTAAGATCTACAGAAAGCAGGATTTTTCAGATATAAAGTATTTTGTCCTGTTCAATTGTATTATATTTCATGTTCAACAAAATTTCTTCGGTAGATTCAAACCTATTTTTTCAGACCTTTGTCATGAAGTTTTGCATAAGTCTCTCATAATATACTGAGGTAGTATAGGAATACTTTTCTTCATCAAACAGTTCACCAAAATTATATCTTGTTATACTATAATTCTCTGATGAATTATAAGAAGTCAGTGAAATTCAAAATTTTACTACTATAGTAATGACATTTCTAGAATTTTATGAGGATTTAGAAAAGGCACATTTCAAAATACGATACAAGTATTACTTTCATCAAACATGTCATTTTGTAAACCATTAATTGGTAAATGTTTGGTATCTTTTTGAAAATGAAGAAATCATCAACAGTATTGTTCTCCACAACCAGGTTATGAAATGGCAAAAAATTTTGGAGGCCATATTTGTGACATCATTGGAGGAAATGAAAGTATGGAAACTGGTAAAGGGAAATGTTCACAATATGTTTTCAACAGTTCATTAAGATAGAAAAGCTTTCAGCAGGGCTTCATATGTGGGAGCCGTTTCATTAAATTGATCTAAAAGTCACTCGTTTAAAAGTGAACAGAACATGTTCTAACAGTCGAACTTGGAATTAAATGACCATATAATCAATCCATTTTTGATTAACTAAAACATCGTTAGAAAATATATTACAACTCACTTTTCACTGCAAATGTAAGTCACAAGAGTGTTTCTACAATTGTTCATGCAAGTTAAATGTCCAGGCACTTTTTAAAAAACTATACTAAGCGCTTAATGAAACTGATACATTGAATGAATTCATAAGCCACTATATAATAGCCTTACTTATGTCATGGCGTAATAGCAGGGCGTGAATTGAGTTTTTGCCCAGTTACACTATCCGCATCTCTTTGTGGTAACATTTTTTCAAACTGAATACTCAACAGGTGAAATATCGAAAAAAGTTAAGAAAAAAATTATTTTTTGACAAATGAACATGAGACCTGATATGTCTTGTTTATTTTTTTGTAAGGCTATCTGTATATTATGAGAGATACGAAGTTCAGAGGAAAACACAAATCAAAATTGTGCAATTGCAGATCAAAATTAAAATAAAGGAGTTGAAGAAAAAATTATGTTACAAACAATTACCGTTCCTCAAATTTATAGTAAATTAAGTGAATACTTAATACAGTCTCATCCGAAAGTTAGTCTCTGCTAGAATCAACATCTGGTAAAAGTATCCTAGAAATTCATTTTGAGACACTTTAAATCTCCCCTAATTGGTATAAAACAATATTCACATTTCTGAATGTGTCCCTTGTTATTTATTGTCCTCTTCACTTGTTCCGTACTACATTAACATTTTTAGGTACTTATTGTATTCAAAAAAAATTGTTGCTTTTTTTATATCTTCACTCGGAGATCTGTGAATTGAATGTATATTCTCATTATACGCATCTCTGGATGTGATGTGGCTCGTTACGTATGCTTTTCATCATTAATATACATGTACATATTTTATTATTAGCTGTAGTAAAGAGATGTGATTTATTTAATAAGAATATCTACATATACATTGTTGTTTTCATTTTTTCCCGCTGTAACATAACCTAACTTGATAGTCATGTCAAACTGCATCTCCACATTGTCTACAGTTTTCAGTGGTTGATGGGTACGATATTTTTTGAACCCTTGTCTACTGAATATATATGCTCTACCTAAAAATAAGGTGGATTTTCATTTTTCCCGAAAAAAATTATTAATTCATCAATTTCTTGTTTGTTCCCTTCAAAGTAGTCCCCCCCAGATATAATACACTCGTGCCAGCGTTTTTTACAATCCTCAAAGCAGTTACGATATGCACGGTATGTCCTTGAGATCTCTCAGAGATTCTGTTTTCACCTCCTCAATCATCGCAAAACGCTGTCTCTTCAATCTTGGGAACAGGAAAAAGTCGCAGGGGGGCAAATCTGGTGAATACGGTGGCTGAAGCATGATGGTGTTGTTTTTGACCAATAGATTACGAACAAGTAATAACGAGTGAGCAGGTGCATTACCGTTATGCAAAAGCCATTATATTGTTTCTCGCAAGCGTCGCATAACTTCAAGATGATACTTCTTATTGGCTATAGGATCATGTGGCACTACGCCATGGTAATCAAAGAAAACTGAGCAAAACTTTGACATTTCATCAAACTTGGTCCTTTTTTGGTCTTGGTTCCATATGCCTATGATTCAGCATCAGTTATGATCTGTTTGAGCAAATCTGGATCGCCGTTCAGCAATTTTGGAACGAACTTAGCTGCCATACGCTTCATATCCAAAATTTCCAAAAAAGTTGCATGGCATGAACCAACCGATATGTCGACATTCGCAGCATCTTCTCTAATGGTGATTCGACGATTCTCCTCAACAATTTTTTTCATTTTCTCAACATTTTCGTTGGTTGTTGATGTTCTGGGACGTCGAGGGTGAGCGTCATCATTCACATCTTCTAGACCTCAAATGGTCCACTTTCATCATTACATTACATATGAAAATCAATAACAAATCACCTGTATATATTAGGAATGAACCCACACATCCAAGCTCCGAAACAATGAGATTTTCAACATAATTTTAATGTTTTGTATTTTAATTGCATGATGTATGATATTTTTATTATCAATAACTTTACTTTTGAGCTTGTGTTGTAACTATTTCTGTATCCGAAAAGGTCTTTGAATAAATAAATGAATAAATTGAAATTTGACATTTAAAAAAGGGTTAATGTGTATCATGTAGTTACTGTTGAAATTTTTCAAAAAATTCAATTTGGGAACTGCAAAATCTATATAAAACATAGATACATGTCACAAAACATTGATATATTCCTATGAACTATAAATTACGCAAAAACCCGCTATTTAGCTATTCTGATATGCCACAAAAGTTGTTCACAGCGAAGCACTTTGATCGCCTCCTGTTTTTTGGTTTCACTCGATATATCACCCTCTCCTTTGGAGAATTGAAGAACATTCAACACTGACTACGGCAGCTCCAACACAGCACATCAAACAATTATTTGAAGTAAAAATAATAATTCATTGTCTGTATGCTCCTGATTTATCGCCAGACAGTGGATTCTCATACCTAAAGAAGCTTTTCATTAGGTGATGAAACTGTCCAAAACCACATTTTTGAGATCAACTTCAGAGTAGAAAAACCATTAGAGAATTTGTTTCGGTGTATGCTAAATGGTATCAAAATGTGAAGAAAATACTGTTAATTTTTTTTCCCAAAAACTAAAGATGATGTACAATTAGTTAAAATTCAACTAGTAAGAGCCCCAGGTGCAGGGACACTTTCAGGCCATAGTGGCAATGAGACTCCCTTGCAAAAGGAGGGTGCTGCAAGCAGCTTCATCCGACCAGAACCTGTCATTGGCATCGCTTTAAGCTTTGCCAAACAAGGATTGAACACCTGGATGGCAAGAAGATTTATGGACTTCTGGAGAATTCTCCAGGATTGGCTCACTCCAAGGCGTTTATTCACCCTTCGAAGCTTAATACCATTCAGTTGTTGGACTACAGTAGGGATGAACTACGATATCTAATAAGCCTTCTTACAGGTCACTATCATTTGAATCATCATATGCAAAGACTTGAAATGTCGGTAACAGTGAGTGTCGCCTCTTTTTGGAAAATGATGAAAAAGCAGAGGACATACTTTGTGACTACCCCGCTGGGGACCGAATCAGGTTTTCAGAGTTCAGCAGAGGTGTACTCTTACCATCTGATGTGAAAGACCACTCACCATACAAACTAATCAGCTTCATTAAGAAGTTGGGTTTATTTGGTCGAGTGTGAATAGGTGCGAGCCACAAAAAACCCTTCCGGGTTGGAGTGAAGGGACGAATAGACCCTCACTTTGGACCTAACCTAACTTAATTTTTCTTTATCAAAAACCTTTCCACGCTCCCTTTTGTCAAGTATAATTAGAAGAAAGGTTTTATTATGTATTCTCAGATGATTTTCAATACTCTATATATCTTTACTTACTTCAGTAAAGGTTTGAATAATACTTAAATCAACATTAATATTTTATTTTTCTCAGTGTAACATTACCTAACCTAAATTACTGTAGAGGGATGTTTTTGAGGAAACTAATTTATATCCATTTCTTCATCACTTTCAATTCCTTGGATGCTTTTCTTTTGAGTGCTATTATTAGTAGTTTCTTCTTCATGATTGTCAGTTCTGATCATCCCACCTTGATTGTTATCTGCAGACGCTGGTCTATTTTGATGTGGACTTTTTGATGTTGGAATTTCAGTGTCCTCATTAACTATACTCAATATATTGTCAAAGTCAACCTCTTCCATTTCATCAGTTTGGGCTTGACTTTGCTCCAGCCTTTGATTTGTTCCATTGTGACTCAAATTTGTATGCATTTTTTTCAGAGAAATTTCAGTTTCTTCATTTACTATATTCAAAATATTGTCCAAATCCACTTCTTCATCATCTGCCTCCATTTCATCGGTTTGTGTTTCACCTTGACTGTAAATTTTTGTAATAGTATCTATATGATTCTCCTCCACATTTGTGTCGGGTTCATCATCGCTTTCGATAGTGAGGATTTTTTTTCTACGAATACTGCCACCATTTTCAGTGTCATCATTTTCAAATTTTTCGCTATGGGCAATTTCTTCTTCATCAGATGAAAGTACTCGTGATCTACTAGTTGACCTGATCTCAGTCTCCTTTGGTTTTTCAGATTCAATGTCCTCATTTACAATATTTAAAATATTATCTGCAGAACTAACTACATTCTCAGCACTTGAATTATTCATGTTCGTTTCATTTTGAGACATTGACTTGTCTTTCTCTAATCTTTGTTTTCTTAATGCCTCAGCACGTAATCTGTTCTGTCGGATTCTCTCCAGTTGTTCTTCAGTTGTATCTGGTTCACCAGTTCGTTCGCTTTCCCTGCTACCTGTTAAAAGTTGATCAAACCGGTTATCAAAGGTATCTCTAAAACCTTCTGTAGCAACTGCTTCTACCTCATGTTCTTCATCGCTCACCATTTTATTATCGTCATCTGCTATTTCCATGCCCAATCTAATTTTTTTCATAAGTACCTACGAAATGAAAAATATGTAAATTAGGAACAATATGGCAGATTCTTCAAGCATGTTAATAGAAAACAATAATATACTTTTACAGTATTAACAAGTAAATCTCCATCATTCACAAAATATCTGTTATATTTGTTTCAACATTTTTTGTAGTGAAAGAGAAACACTTCAATGTAAAGGTTTAAAAAATATCACTTCCTATGAAGATTTTCAAAATAAAATCTAAGTAAATTTGTTTGTTTTCCACTACATTTAGTTGCTTGATTATTTTTCTAAAAATGACGTCATAGTGAAAAATAAAACTTCCTATGTTTTTATACCACTTGTTAAAAATGCAACTGTTATAAAAACAGGAAATTTCGTTTCTCATTTTTCATGATAATCTACCACCTAGTGACGGCTATATCCATCAATATAATGACATAGTACCGCCACAATGAATTTGTAGAAAATTAAACAATTCACAATACCAACCTGAGTGCCCCTCTTGGTACCAAGCGTCTCCAATCTTGCAATGCAGGCATCAAATGGGAACTTCGGAAACAAACGATGACACCAATACTCATACGTCTTCATGAGAACATTCAAATCTTCGGCTTCATGACCTCGACCTTTGAATTTCACACGTTTGAAATGGTTTGTGAGAGCCGGAAGACCCTTTGAAGTTCTCAGAGTTTGTTCATTTAGTTTCGGTTGAGGATTTCTTATAACTCTTTTTGGTTTGACAACTTTTTTAGAACTATCCTCGTCATCATCGGAATCTTTGTTCGCAGTATTCGGAGTAGCTTCTTCTTCGGTAGGTTCTTCGATGGTTTCAATGGGGTTGTCCACCTCTCCCTCAACTTCTTCAATCAAGTCTATTTCATCTGGAATATCAACTGATTCATCTCCAGAAGACATCTTCAAAAATTTTTGTTAACTTCAAAAAAAATGATGCAAGTAAAACACAACCCATAAATGATCTTCCCGCGTTTTATTTAATTTTAGGTTAGGATATGTTACAGTGACAAAAATCTAGTTGAATTCGTTCCTTTCATGGTCGTTTTGTGAAGGCGTCTGATTCAATCCGTTAGACGACTCTCGGTTAATTCTAGTCAAAAATGACTCCAGTAAACGTTTATTCAACTTATCTGTTTGAGTTATTTGTCGAATAGGAAGCACTTCAACTTGGGGTTCTTTAATTTCTGCATTAGATTGCTTCTTGGGATCCTTCATATTTGTAAGTGTTAGTTACACAGTAATTGTTATATAGTCAAAATGAGTACGATACAAAAAGAAATATTGAAATATAACAATTGATAAACAATATAATTAAAAATCTCAAAAATAATAGGTTATCTTCCTGTCAAATGGAAAAACTGTCAAAAGTGTCACAACGTCACAAAAGCATCTAGAGACAACATCCAATCACAGTCACAGTATAGCTAAAACCAGTAGTGTCACTCATGTCGGTACCTTTGATATTGATGTCTCAGTTTTATTTTTTAGGACTACTGCGCATCCTTAAGTGCCCGTCACGTCACGTGATTTGTCAGCATTTGACATTTCATACATTGCCTAACACGTGAATAATAGATATAAACTATTTAATATGTTAAGACAACGATAAAAATAAAATAAATACAAATATAAACTAAAACAAATTTCATGGAAAATTAAGTGGGTGTTTTGTAGTAATCCCTACTTTCTATCCCTACTTCCCTACTAATATTATAAATGTTACTGTAAGTTTGTTTGTTACGGTTTCACGCGAAAACTACTCAACCGATCATCATGAAATTTTGTACACATATTCTTGGAGGTATTAGAAGTAACATAGGATACTTTTTAAATATAGTTCTCATATTGACTCATTCCTATTGTACTGACACTTATTTATTGGCGTAAATGCGAGCGAAGCCGCGGGTAAAAGCTAGTATAGAATAAAGTAATATAGCTTCAGGAATTCTATAACATTCCTTATGAACTTTTTTTTTTTTGAACTTGAGAATATTTTCACCTTCCTCAGGCATCTTGATGGTTGTTTCATTGATTTTCTGGCAATCCTCAGTATATTTCTGTAGTTTTTCTTGGGATCGAAAGTACTGTAGACAGCGATCACAAAAGTACTTTTGAACATGTTCTTTACTCAACTGCTTTGATAAGAGCCTTGATAAGTTCTTTATTCATATCTAATGATAGCGAACTGGAGTTTCATTTACATCAAAATAACTCAAAACACAAAAAACCCAAAACAAACATAACCTATGTTTAACTTTGTCTTTGTCCTGGGGGTGCAGAAGTCTTACTTTACACAATATACCGCTCTCCTTATAAATATCACTTAATTTCATAAATTGTTTGCTTGCACATGCTATGGCGTCGTGAGCTTCCGTCGCCACGGCGTTAGTGTAACGCTTTTAGCAGTAGAAATTATTTTCTTTGCTGTTAATTATTATTGACAGATGATAGATGGTATTTGGAACACAATGTGATTTTCATCGTAGTAGAATTTTTGATTATTTGAAATGAGTACAAGAGCCACTTTGTTGAAATGGTTCGAAAATGGCAGGATTACTTTACGATTGGTGACATGCACATCACACGACATGATATGTATGTCATACATCACTAGTCTCATTTCTTAGGAATAAAATTATGATGTATAAATTAACCAGCCTTGAAATCTTTTAAGACAATGACTGAGGCTAACATAGAGACAAGAACTTGAATCTATAAATCACTGATATAAAAACAAATAGAAGTCTCACAAGTATTTTATTCAACCCTTTAAAAATATGATTATTAAATAAGTCAACTAAATTTAATTAACACAAGCCTTAAATCTAGGAAATACCAGAAGAACTATTTAATCAAACTAATTTTTGCATAATAGCTGCATTCAGTAAACCCGCCGCTTTGAGAGTTATGCAGTCATCCAGCACCTTCGATGGATAAGTTGAAAGCAGGTTGAACGACTGATTTTGGTATTGCGGTCGGGCAATTTGGATGAAAGACCTAACCTCTCCTATGGTGTGTTCATGATTGAACTGGCCTACAAGTCTTGATCCATCAGCTAATCGGATCTGCAAGCTGAAAAACACATCTATCTATTAAAAACAGTAAGGAAAATGGATCTTCACACATGCCATAATCAATTTTCGCATTCAAAATTAGTTGATGAAGAAATAAAAACGCAATGGCATAGTTCCTGCTCCAAACAATCTAAGCCTGAATGAAACATTGTTTTCATTTATTAAATGTTATGATTTTATGTTAATTCAATAAAATCTATCTATACTTCATGAATAATTCTATCAATATTGTTGTAAATTATCCCTTGAAAGAAAATGTCGCTGGTCACCGCTGGTATTCGTTAATCAACTGTGACTTGACCAAGGTTGCGCCCAACTCGACTTGCGTCTCTCAATCGAGTTGCTTCAAAATACTTTCATTACGATATATAAACACTACCAACAGGCAAATGGGGCAGGTCTAGTTGAAAGTTTAGTTATGTTGAATTGTCAGTATAGCAGCGAAATAAAGTTGAGTTCAATTGTGTGGTCAATTATTGTCAAACTCACCGGGAAAACTTGACAATATTTTAAAGTTTAATTATAATAACATAGGCGTTCATGACCTGAGTCGTGCGCGTCATCCCGCAAGTTTACCAGCAACGTGGAGATCCATCTTATCACTTCACAAAATCAAACAGACCGCACAACCCCAAAAGCAAAACTCAGCATGTGATGATTCAGGAATGATGATAAAAGCAGGCGGGACAGTACGGGTAATTGGGCCCCTATTAATTAAGAAGCAGAGTTGAGTGAATCAGTCTAGTTCTAAACTCCAGACATCACCAGAAGATGGCAAATGCGACTTTGCCGAAACGTAGTAGAAATAATCCTTATGAGCATCAATAACGGACACAAGGATTATTTCCACAACATTTTGACACACACACAGGCACGCACACACACAATTTGAGGTTAAAATCTATAATTACAATATAAAACTCATTTAGCGTAAAATTCAGAAAGTATTAGTTGTGAAAACAAAAATTTTTGTAGTATAGAAGAATTCAAACAGTAAAAACTTTACAATAAACAATATTGAACCATCAACCGATATTATAATTCATCATAAAATTGACAAATTCAGACTTTGACTCCATTGACTCTTTTCATTCATCACTAGTAGAAGAATGCTGATTAAAAGTTTATGTTTTATAGCGTCAGATATTGATGACGCATGTGCAAGTTTTGTTGCTCCTATTATAGTTAAAGTAGTAATCAAATGTCAATATCAACACAAATGAAGTTTTACTTACTTGGTGGTTGGTTTTGAAGAATCAACTTTCATTTGATCCTTTGCTTTTGCTTCATTTGTTGGTTTGTCTTCCTCTTTACAAGTTCCCACAATTGGCGGTGCTGGGCTACCCAAAGTGTAACCGTGTCCTTGGAAAGCCTTCACCGATTTGTTTCTCTGGGTAGGTTTATATTCCTCCATTCGGTGGTCTTCCATTGACAAATGTACCTTTAATATAATAATGTGAAGAGTAAGGATTGAGCTTATCACGACTGGAATACAAACTTCTTTGCATATATTGCACAAACATTAAAAATATTAACTAGTGTAAAAATATTTTGCACAGAAAAGATCATGAAGATCATTCCATCATTCCTTAAAATATGTATGTAAGTGGACTGTTCAAAAAATAAGGTACATCAACAACCGATGAAAATGTTGAGAAAGTGAAGAAAATTGTTATAGAGAATCGTCATATCGACAGCAAAGTTTGTTCCAAAATTGCTGAATATTGACCAACGAAACCGTCTCAAGAGCATTGCCCATGAATTGTTGAATGACGTCAATGACGATCCAGATTTGCTTGAAAGGGCTATAACTGGTGACGAATCATGAGTATATGGTTATGAATTATCTGGAAGTTTTGCATCGCTTGCAAGAAGCAATATGAAGAAAATGTCCAGTATTATGGAAAAACAATTCATCACGATAATGCATCTGCTCACTTGTCATTGCTTGTTCATATTTTTTCGCCAAAACAACATCATAATCATGCCTCAGCCACCGTATTCACCAGATTTGGCGCCCTGCGACTTTTTCCTGTTCCCAAGGTAGAAGAGACCCATGAAACGACGTCATTTTATGACAATTGAGGAGAAAAAATTGAATTGCTTAAAGAGCTCAAGGACATACCAAAAAATGAAAATCAGTACTGCTTCGAGGATTTGAAAAGACGCTGACAAACGTGTATTATATCTGAGGGGGACTACTTCGAAGGGGAAAAAATAGAAATTGATGAATTAACAAACATTTTTTGAGAAATATTAAACAGACAGCATATGTATGTATCTAAAATGGTCAATAAACTACTCAGTTACTCATAGGCATTGAAAGTTGTCAATCATAAATTTATCAACCACATAACATGTTCTTTAAACAAGAAGCATCTCAAAAAAAGGCCACTTTCGGTTCTTGTCCCAAACTTTATATTGGTCAAACAGAGAGAGCGTTTGTCCAAAAGAATAATAGACCACGGAAGTAGTTTTTTGAACGAGAACAACAATTTAACATTTGCAAAAATTAGCTTTTGGCAAACAATACAAATGACATTTAGAGGATACAGATTCAAAACTCTTATGTTTTGGAATGTTTAGAAATCTATGGGTTCAACAGATTTGAATAATTCTCCTTTGTTAAATGTTTTATTATGATTGTTGTTTAGGTAAGGTTGTTAGGAAAACATATGTAGTTTTTATTACATATCTAATTTAATGTATTAGGTCCTAAAAATGGCTTATAAGTCATCAAGTGGTTAGTGAAAAACATAAATGAGATTATTAATATATTATATTATAACAGGCACTACGTTTAGTATTGAACATGCCTGAATACACTAGTGTAAAGTGAAACATGTGTTGTGGTTTTGTAAACTGTTTGGTGAAAGTCTCACAATGAAGTGTTAATTAAACACTGACTAAACACATATAAGAAATATATTAGTAACATACATTAGCTTATTATTACCACTTAAATTTGTTATGTCTAATATGATCTGACGTACAGACAAGTTCAAAAAATATTTTCAAAAATTAATAAATGTTTAGGGGCAGTAACATAAAAATGTTTAAAGGTTTAATAGCCATAGTTGAAGACTTTGTGGGTAAAACAGAGTTTTGAAAATATGATGAAATATCTAAAAAAATAATCAACTGAATTACCTCGGTAGTCCCTTGTCTCAATTCTTGTGGTATTTCTCCCCTACGAATACTATCGAGAAATTCCTTATTAGCAGGATCAGTGTAGGACCTTAACTCTCCCTCATCAAGGCTGAAACCATTTTGCCACAACCTCAAAGACACTTCACTAGGCGGAGCTTGAGAAGCAGCTCCAGGAATCACTTCAGTATCATCATTATCCTGGCCTAGTTTATAGCCTGTTCCACTGAAAGCTCTTGAACCTGAAGCACCTGTGCCCGGCTCGAGAATTTCTACACCATGTCTGAAAAATGAGACATCAAAAAGATGAATTATTATTTCTGTGTTTCATATTTGATCTTTAGACTCATACAAGTGAATCTTATTTTCATAACCGCATTTAATGAATCTTGATTAATCGTTCTCATACATTTTCAAACTTTTTATTTGTCAAAATAACTTTTTGAGTTTACGTCCTGGGGCCTAATTCTAGAGTAATGTGAATCTTTTTCCTTTATTAGGTGAAGTCAATATGAAGTAGTTTGACATTCCAGGCCATAAATTGATCATTGCGGATAGTTGAGTATTACCTCAACTGCAATTGAAAAAAGGTTCTCTAAACCCAAAAATCAGGTTGCTGAATTCCATCAACGTTTCCAACAATTATTACTATTTTTATTTTTTGACAATACAATCAGAAGTGAAAGTCTAAAAAAAGATTATATTGTTAGATTCGATATCACCATTTATAAGCCTTTATTACTTATCTAAAAGTATATACAATAACACAATTTTTTTAGCCTATTCTCCTGAAACTATCTTACAAATAATACGTTTTCTTTTATACAAAATAGTAACTTTTTCAGTTATATACAAATATTCCTATTGAGTTAAATGAGGCCAAAACCCCTTTTCCTGTACATGTAGTTCTGCAACATTATGCATTGCAGAATTTCCGCCACTAAGTGAGGAACACACACTCAGTGAAGAAGACCACATAATTTTGTTTGAAAACACAGAACTAATTGCCCCCAACCAGGGATACCATACCCGACTGGTATGGGAGGTAATAGAGATCCACAAACACGTATAATTTCAACAGAAAAGAAGAAGCCATGAACCTCAACCCATTCTAAGATGTTCAAGAATAACAAACATCATGACAGCAGGTAGAAAAAGTTCAACAAATGTTTACCTAATCCAGGTCAGTAATTAGCTCACCAAACATCCTGAATCAACATAAATATGCTTTACACGGTCGGAATACACAGTCATCGGAGATAAACTCAAGATGTATGAACCTCTGAAGAAGCTGGCAATGCGCGCCAGTGAAACGTCAGACTGAAATTCCAAAAATTGACTGCTTTCAAACCTGAATAAAAATAATGACACTGAAAACCTTGGCCGCGAAAGCCTTAACCTTTTTGTGCGACACTGTCAACAGAACCAAATGAAAACGCCCTTGTAGAAGTATAATTTAGTTTCATGGAAAATAAATATGATGTAGTATGTTGTATCTAGAAAAGTGACTGTGGCAAGTGAATAAAAGTAGGCAGCATGCAATTCTGAAAAGAAGGTGTCATTTTATGAATTTTTATTACCAAAAGTGAGTTTTGAAATAGTTGATTTTTCCACTTTTGAGTGGCCATATCTCCGAGATTATATGGGAACGCCAAGTTTCAACAACAGACAAAATATAAGCCTAATTAAACCTTTTTACTAGCACCAGCTGAACAAATATACTTCTATCTTGAAATAGATGAACTATCTGAAGAGGCATATTCAAATTTGAATAAAAGCAAATCCAACTCACTCTTGGACAGATTTGAACATATCAGCTACAATATCTTTTTTTTTTGGAGGCCCCAGTACTTGTTGTCCACTATGTTCTGAACCTCCTGCATAGTAGGCCTGACCTTCTTCTTCTTCATCACTAGAACTAGTAATTGTATTAATTGTGGCAAAGTTTGAGGACTTTGATTTAGGTTTAGATGTTTTAACAGGCAGGCTAGGTGGTTCTGTGGCAACGTTTTGTGGAGGTACATCTTCAACTAATTCAACGTCATCTCCGTCATTTTCATAATATCTGGCTATGGCCACCTGAAAATTATACCGCATTTATTGTCATAATATACAAAGTAACTGAGTACATTTGAAATTATACCAACCAAGCCCAAAAAACAATTCAAATCATATGTAGAACAAACATGATTAAAGTTTTAAAAAATGTATTACATTCAGCGAATCATTCTGGATAGCCTGTTCAAGATTTTTCTTCAGATAGGGAGCTAATAAATTAAAATATTTGTGAGGCACATTATTTAGCTGATAAGCTAGCAAGTAGAAAGATGCCTTGAAATTGGAGAACAACAGACAGTAATAGTGAATCCTCAGTGATTTGTTGCAGATGTCTTTCCTTCAAACTATTTCTAAAGCAAGGCAATAGAGCAGTCTAGTAGTCAAGAACAGAGGCATAGTGGACAAATCGCATATCATCCGATTTCAAAATTTTCAGTTCTGTTATGTACAGGGTGATGTTTGCTTGAGGGAAAACCATTGTTAGAAATGAATGCATTGATTTTGCATATTTTTTGCAGCCTTTCACATTCTTCGTGTAATAAGCAAAACCTATATATATGTTAGCATAGTTAATGTGTGAAAGGGTACGAGAGTTGTGAAGAATTACTTTGGTTTTGGTGTCAAAATCCCATTTGAAGGAAAATAGTTTTTCAAGGGAAAGATAAGTTCTTTTTGCAAGTGCATAATTATTTTCATAACGTGAGCTGTTGGTCAAAAAACAGGAAGACATTCAGACTCAGAAAAAAATTATTTTTTTTGTTTATATATACAGAGAATTCATCAAGGTGGGTTAAGTTGAAGAATGACTCTATGATATTTTGTATTGAATATTAGTAGACAAAGGAACGGGTTTCCATTTTGAGATATTTTCAGTTATAATTGAAAAATAGAAGTATTGCATCAGATTTAATCGAGTAACTACTAAAAACTTGATAACGTCAATGATTTTAAAAATGTTATTAGTTCCTAACCTCAACTTGCCAAGCTGAAGAATCCAAATAAAATTTCGCCCGATCTTCGTTTGCTCCAGTTATTGCCGTGAATTGGGCCAATTTTTCTGCCTGATCAGACATTTTGTTGAAGGAGGGTATCGAAATTAGTTGTAGAATTTTGTATCTTATTTGCTGTTTAAACTTTTCAGTACTCGACTTGTTATTAGAATTCACAGAAAACAAAATCGCGAAATATATGAAACATTCATTAAACAGTCATGTATGTCATTTATATCACAGAATACCTATATATGCATTTGTTGAAACTAAGATGCGTTCGAAACTAGTCCAGACTGAGTAATATTTATGTCATATTCCACACATGTCTTGAATACAACATAGAATCACTTCATCCTGTCTTTTGATGATTTGATTTATAAAAACCTAAACCTAATTTCATCAGTATGTTAATGAAACATAAAAAAGTGCAAATTAAAGAAAATAAAAAGTTTCATATTATATTGCGGTTTTTCTCAGTTTAATCTATTAACTGTTCATTTCATTATTATTATTATTTTTAATTGGACAAGTTTCTAATTTAACCTTATCTCAACGATACTTGACGTATACCCTGAAATTGCTGGATTCTATCCAGAAGGGAGCCAACCGCCTGATTGGAGACTCGAACATCACTTGCAATCTTGATAGTCTGGAACATCGAAGAAAGGTTGGAGATTTGTCTCTCTTTTATAGATACTTTCACGTTAGGTGTCCAAGTGACTTGGAATTTTTGATTCCACCAAGAGTGGTACATATCAGAAATACGCGACGGACTGTGGCTGCTCATCGTTTTGAGGTTCAACTCAGTACACCTCGAACTCCACTGTTTCAGAACTCTTTTATTTGGAGAACGGCGTTTATGTGGAATACACTTCCTGAGAACGTTTTTCCAAATGAATTTAATTTCCAGCGAATAAAATCCAACGTGAATCGCTACTTTCGCACAGGCACCGCTCTTAGAGCGCCGGCAATAGACGTGTCGGAGTGTTGCTGGTATATACTCGCCCGTCTGGCCCGTGTCCTAACGGGGCAATTTGATCTGGAAAAAGAAACTGCTTTTAGATTGTGTGATATTAAAAACACATAATTATTGTTTATAATATCTAGATTCTTCCTCAAAATATTGACTTTAGACAAAAATCTATGCTTGTACTCGGTTTCGAATTGTTTCTCAAGAAGATATGAACCACTGATATATGGATATGAATATAATTTTACTGTTATATTTATACAAACATGAATGGTTTGTAGACAATGAAGCATATTTTTAATTTAATAGTATTACTCAAATATAATATCTAGTAAAATGAGATCAAATTTTAAACACATTTCAGTCCATACCTTAAACGCTCAACGTTTTAAAATATTTTGTTTCAAGATGTTCAATACCAACAAAATCATTTCGCAGTACTTAGGATTTTTGTCTAAAAAGTCCAACTTACAGCATTTTGAAAATTACAGCAGTTGAAGGGATTACTTTCAGCAATGTCTAATTGCGTGTTTTGCGGGTAATTCTCTCATTTGAAACCACTTTGATTATCATTGGTTCACTATAAATGTGCATTAAATATTGCTGACTAAACTTATTTAGCTTTGAAACTGCTTTGCTGCTGAATATTGTACCGCCGAATAAAATGAAAAAAGTCAAAGTGTGCGTTAACACAGCTTTTAACAGATGAAACTTAAAACTGCTTCACTGCTGAATATGATAGATGGTAGTTGCTGAATGCTGCTGCTATATAAAATAAAAGCAATTTAAATAACGCATATACGCTGCACGCAGCGCAACGCTATCCGTTTCTTCACCCGAACCTTAGACAACTTGTCTAAGGCATTGTCTATAGTAAAATGCCTAGCTAGAAACCCGAACGCATCTAAATACAAAAAAAAAAGAATATTTTAGTTTATGATTAGTTATAGGTTATATGTTATAATGGTTATGTTGTCTAAAATAGATTTATCATTTATGAAAACTACAAATTAAATTCAAAGCTCTTCTTAATGATATGAAAACTATTCCCAGAATCTAAAAGTTATAAAAAAATCAGTATTTTTGAAATGGCGACATACCTGAGAAACATAGTAATTCAAAGTTTATTAAATAACAATGTCAATAACTTTCGAAAAGTCGGAAATATAGGCAGTCGTAGGTGAGATTGCAAACTTTGTACTAGAAAACGATACATTTCATGGATTTTTTTAGGATATTCAACTCTGTATATAAAAGATCTAGAAACAAAATCAAGTCCCTTTCTATGTGTGAGGCTAATAGTTTCCATATAAGTTCCTGTGATTTGAAGAGGAGAAAAACAGCTGAGGAGCGAGTAAATTCACAAAAGATAATTTGAATATTTCAATTAAATTTGTTTTTCCGTAGAAATCTACTAGAATTATAGAGTATCCCCCAAAAGCCAAAGGTGAAATCATAGATATATGGAGAGGCATTACGTTAGGAGAACTAGCAAAAGTGTACAACAAGGATATAAAGTACATTTATGACATATTTTTGAATCAATATCGAAGTCCTCACATTCCCATTACCGACATGAAAGTGCTTCAGCAAGCGATACACAGAAGCGGGAAACGAATGAGAATCATTTCCAAACCAGAAGATAATTTCGAAGAAGAAATAAAAAGGGATGCCTTTCCTCGTCCACCACCTTCCAAAGCAGAGCTGAAACCTCGCCCTCCAGTTGTTACTGTTATGGGTCACATTGATCATGGAAAAACTACTTTGCTTGACGCTTTAAGGAATGCCAGGGTAGTTGATTCAGAGTTTGGAGGAATCACCCAACATATAGGCGCTTTCTCAGTGGTTCTTAATTCTGGAGCTTGCATTACTTTTTTAGACACGCCTGGGCATGCAGCGTTCAGTGCCATGAGGTCTAGGGGAGCACATTTGACTGATATCGTAGTTTTAGTTGTTGCTGCTGATGACGGGGTAATGGAGCAAACTGTGGAGTCAATTCGAATGGCTCGGCAAGCAAGAGGTGAGATATTGAGTATTTGTTCTCAATGAAAAAACTGTTTTTCTCAAACTATGGAAAAAAATAACAAAACTTTTCAAAAACTATCAAAGATTTATTTACACTAAATTGCAAAATATCTTCTAATTGATAAATATTTCACAAATTTCAAAGCAAGCTACACAATTTTCAAAGTACTGCAGTTATTCTTTATCATATATCAGTTTGTAAGTAGTTTATGTTGACCATTATATATTACAGTTCCAATTTTGGTAGCCATCAACAAAATTGACTCTCCGAAAGCAGACATAGCGAGAACAGAAAGAATGCTTGTAGATGTTGGCATTCAAGTGGAGAATCTTGGTGGAGATGTCCAAGCCATTCCCATATCAGCATTAAAAAAACAAAATCTGGACCAACTAGTCGAGGCTCTGGTGCTGCAAGCTGATTTGTTGGAGGTTGGAGGAGATCCAAAAGGTCCAGTTGAGGCAGTAGTAGTGGAAAGCAAAGTACATCGGCATAGGGGAAAATTGTGTACCGTTGTGGTACAAAGAGGTGAGACAAAATTAATCTGAACACTATTTTGGCTATATGCTATACATTTTTTATTGAATCACCAAAAATCGAATTGAATTAGTTTCCAAGGCTTTTGAAAGTGGTAGCTTCTTTTATTTTTATAACGACCAAGGCTTGTGTATATGATTTGGAACATTAGAACCATATAAAATAGAGTTAGACATACACATTTTGTGAAAAAGTCCTAGTTAAAACAACACCATAAAAAGTAGAGCAGATACCAGAAAAAAAATAATAATAATAGTTATAAGCCTAATTGTATGTACATTAATGACTTGAAAGATTATTATCAAAATATTTTTCATATGATTTCAAATTTCGAATATACAGGTATTTGTTGTAATTATGATATCATTTTGATTTCTGAAACTAGGTTATCTAAAAATTACTCTGATAAAGAACTTGGTTTGAGTCCTATTCGTAATATATTTTCAATAGATTGAAATCACAGCTATTTGTCCAGTCACATTAAAAATGATATCAAAATCATTTTTCTGGGTGGGTTTTCCAATGTATTTATCAGTGACATTGAATCTCTCTAACATTACTTGAATCTAAGAAAATGCTATCAGATTATCATTTCTTGGAACTCATCATTTATAAGTTTTAATTGGTTTAATCTCATCTTGAACCTCAGCGTTCTTCACAAATTTCTCAGGCAATTATAAACAATAATCGTTTTTAGCTTTTAGGAGAATTTGATGTGGGTTTTTTTATGAAACGAACTATAAATGAAGAGCTGTGTCACATTAATTATACCTTCCACACTCATGAGTAGAATACCAAGAGTTGTGAATCAATACACATCAATACAACCAATTCACATGATATTCAATATTTCCTTGAAATCGTCGATCTTTCCAGATTATTGGAAAAACAGTTTTTTGAAACCTATTTATAAAAGTGGATC
>WOGO01000238.1:0-26811 GCA_015342085.1 Leptinotarsa defecta
AAAAAAACGATTTGAACAACTATCGACCAATTTCTGTGCTTCCAGTTTTTGCAAAAACCTTAGAGAAACTGATATATATGAGGCTTATGAACTATCTGGAAAACAATAACCTTTTTAATAAAAGTCAATACGGTTTTCGCAGATCTAGCGACACAGAGACAGCGGTAATGAATGTAGTGTCGCAAATCCAAATGGAAATTGATAAAAATAAGAAATGTTGTCTCTTGTCTCTCGATATGTGCAAAGCTTTTGATTCAGTTGACCATAGTATATTGTTGAAAAAATTATTCAATATTGGAATCAGAGGAAATCTTCTAGAATGATTTCAGAATTATTTGTATGATAGAAGACAATATGTTCATATAGGTAATCAAAAAAGCTCTCTTCAAAATATAACTTGTGGTTTACCCAAGGATCCATCCTTGGTCCTTTTTTTTCCTTATTTATATTAATTCACTAGCCAATTTGGAATTGAAATGTATAATTAAACTATTTGCTGATGATACTGCCATTATATATTTCTCAGACAGTTACGAAAAAATTAAAAATTATATTAAGAATGATTTAGATGAAATTCTCATTTGGCTCAATAAATATAAGTTTAGGTAATTTCGATAAATGTTCATATATGTATATTGAAAAAAATTCTAATAACTATACAAGAACAACAACATTTTTAGGTTTATACATTGATGAGAAATTGTCGTGGAATAAACATATTGAAAAAATTAGGAAGAAATTATCTCCTCTTATTGGAATTTTCACCTTTTTCACCTTTATACCTTTGAAATTAAAAGAAAATATATATTTCAGTCTCATTTTTCCACATTTCTATTTGGAGAACAGCAGGTAAATCTATAATAAAACCTCTAAAAACCTTATAAAACAAAATAATAACAAGCATTCATAAATTACCGTATTTGGAACCAACATTGAACTTATATGAGCCAAACCTTTTATTGGACTTGAATTCACTCTATAAACTCAAAATTAGCTGCTTCATTTACTCTGTAAAAAATATTACAAAGAAATCAAACTTAAATTTTATTCGACTTGGACATATTCACAATCATGCCACAAGACAAACCAAATTTTTGTCACAAATTAAGATACAAACAAATTTTGGAAAAAAATCGATATATCATGATGGGATCATTATATATAATTCAATTCCAGAAAAAAATAAAGAAGTATTATTCCATTACAAAATTCAAATATCATTTGAAAAAAAATTTAATTAGTTTGCATTTTATTTCTATTACACGTTTTCAACATATACTTCTGTAACCAATTTCATTATTTGACTGCCCTTCATTGGTATTTTTTTTTTCTAGATATAATATGTGTTCATTGTAAAATATGTTTTTCTGTTATTTTATTATACTTTGTAGTTAGTTATAGTCCCTAATTATAACCATTCATTGTTCTTGGGACAATAAACAGAATTGAATTGAATTATAAGTGAATAAATGAAAATGTCAATAACATATGATGACAATGTTTTTTTCTTATTGAAAGTTGTCCCACTTTTTTTTTCATTTACAGACTTTCTGGCTTCCTATACTTTCTTCTTTTTCCGCATCACTTAAGATGTTAGGACATGATTCTCTTAGCGTATTATCGTTACATCACATCATTAATATAGAGCACCGGCGACTGCCTTTAATTCTGATAGATGAAAACAAGAAAGGCATGCGACATTTCCGGATCGTCGATAAATTTAGCCCGAGTCAATTCCTAGGGATTAAATTTGTCATCCTAGTTCTGAGAGGAAGCATTCTTGGAAAGCGCCCAAAACGTCAACGGCTCGCATTTACTGTCGCCAAAGCTAGTTTTATGCAACGCAAAAGCACTTTGTGACAATAAACAAGGCACAATTTTAAACAATGTCTAAACTTGACATAATGCGAACACATTGCATAAGGTGTTGACTCGAAAAATGATCGAAGAATTTTAATCTTCGGTTTTGTAAACAAACGATTTGTTTTGCGATGATTTGTAATGTATCGATGAATTATATTTGAAAAAAAATGCATCTCTCGGCCAGACTTTAACAATTCATAAAGCGCGTATACATTTATATCAATGGCTCGTAACGCAACCGCGAACACGTTTCGTTACGGCTATTTTAGACGAGGTATCGTTGCATTTTTTCCGTACCACTTTGACGCGCGTACTCGTAAGGTGCGTATCAAATTGTAACAAACTGTGAAATTGTAACGTGTTAGCAAATATACGTTTAAAGGAAAGACCTCGTTAGCACTTAGCTCGTACAAGATTCGACCTTTGAGAGTTGTCGTTCATAGAGGGCGACAGCTGGTTTAACGGAAAACAGATTTTAACAGACATATTTAACCTGTGAAGTAACTGCGAACAAGTTACGTTACGACTAGTAGTGACGGAGCACTATTACATTTTCATCTGCTTTGACACGCGTACCCGTAAAGCGCGTATCCATTTGTAACAAATGACCCGTAACATAACCACTAATAAGTTACGTTACGGCTAGTGGTGACGCTACAGCTAGTGGTGACGTTACGGCTAGTGGTGACGTTACGGCTAGTGATATGTGCCGTAAGGCGCGTATCCATTTGTAACAAATGACCCGTAACATAACTGCTATTAAGTTACGTTTCGGCTAGTGGTGACATGACGGCTAGTGATTGCGCATTGAGGCGCGTATCAAATTGTAACATCTGACGCGTAAGTGAACAGGAAAGAAGTTACGTTACGACTAGTGATGACACGGCACTATTGTCTTTTCACCCACTTTGATACACGTACCCGTAAGGCGCGTATCCATTTGTAACAAATGACCCGTAACATAACCGCTAGCAAGTGACGTTTCGGCTAATGGTGACATTACGACTAGTGATTGCGCATTAAGACGCGTATCAAATTGTAACAAATGACGCGTAAGTTAACAGGAAAGAAGTTACGTTACGACTAGCGGTGAGAGGGCACTGTTGCATTTTCATCCACTCTGACACGCGTACCCGTAAAGCGCGTATCCATTAGTAACAAATGACCCGTAACATAACCGCTAACAAGTTACGTTACGGCTAGCGGTGACGTTACGGCTAGCGGTTACGTTACGGCTAGTAATAGGCGCCGTAAGGCTCGTATTCATTTGTTACAAATGATCCGTAACACAACCGCTAACAAGTTACGTTACGACTAGTGATATGAGCGGTAAGAAGAGGGTTCGACGACATAAACTGTAGGGTGGCATATCGAATGATTAGAGGAAGCTTGGTATACTCGAATAAGAGTAGCTGTTACGAATTGAATTTGAGAATTTACAGAAAATTCAGGTACCTAGAAGATTTTTTACAGAACTTACTTTATGAAAACAAATCAATCCATTCCTAGATACCTCCTCCTACTCCGACTTTTTTTTTCGGAATGAGTATTGTGAATATGGGGGAAATCACCCTTGAACCGCTGTCCCATATTTCTTTATCAATTAGAAAATATTTTCTTTGAGAAGAAAAAATGATTAGTGGCCAACCAAAAAAATGGAAAATTTTGATTATTTAGGTGAACAGTTGACCTATTTTCTGAAAAAAAATTCGTAAATAATAAAAGAAGAATGGTTCTTTTCTTTGTTAATGAAATTTACACATGATAATTTATAAACTACAAGAAACCCTACGTTCAAAATCTCTATGTGCCTCAAAAATATCTCCTTATCAAACATTATCAAATTTTCGAAAATATATAATTTATTATAATTCGGAGTATAATTCAATTATAATAAAAAATTCGAATTTTTTCAGGAAAAGTAGCTTGAAAATTGAAATTGGATATTCTGAATCTTATTTGCAAAATAGTTTATTGTTTTCCATTTCGATTTAAAATAATTTTAGTTGAAATTTGATATTATTTTATATGTTTTATTATTCACCTTGAAAATATACCTAATAACAGTAGTGGACACTGAAAATTAAGATTTTTGGAAAATTAAAATTCCTCAATACGAGGTATTTTTTGTAGGTACCTGAAGATTGTTATGAAATAAGTGTTATCTAATACAACCCAGAAAGTTTGTTTTTATTGTGAATTCTGATTCACATATCGAAATCTAATTCATCTAGAAATCCACCTGCTCCATCCAACCCTGTCTCGAAGGAATGCAGTCCCTCGAATCTTAAAAACAAAAACAATGAAGTTAACCTCACCTCTCGATCCCCGGACTCTTCGCTAAAAATCTCGATAGAATCACAAAATTCATAAACACTGATCACAACACGGTACTTTTCAATTAATCGGAAGGCAAACAATCCAATGTTTACTATTGTTTACAAGTTTTAAAACAAACCAATGTCCACACGAATCAAAATACCGCTCTGCGAACTATTGTTGGCTGTAGGCGCACTAGACGAGCCAGTGCGTTGTGTAAGTCAGATGTTTTGAATCTCTTTCTTGGTTTTTGTTACCGTCTCTGTCTCCCCACGGTGGCCGATGCGGAGGCCGAGTACTCGGACAAACTTCGGCAGCCGAAGAGTCGGTTTTGATCCAACAAAATTAGGTAATTCAATCTTCTTCATGGCGCCCTTAGTATGTAAAACGATTGAAGGATTTGTGAGGGGGAATGGGAATAATTAACCCACCTGACATGAACATTTTCTCTCACCAAAAATTCCAGGAATTTCATAAGCTACATCTTACGATTTGATCCACATAAACTTCATTTGAGAAATATATCACAACATGTTTCGCTAACAGTAGGTTCTTCAACGGTGATTTGAATACAACAAGTTGCTTCTTACGCTAATATTTACATACCACAGGTAACTACAACTGAGATTACCTCCATTAAATTACCTAAACTTCTACAACTGAAGCATTTTACCTCACTTCTACATGATCTATTCAAATCCAGTTGATCATTCATTGGAATGTTTGAGTTTTCAAGTTTATTAATTTATATTGCTTCCAAATGATTCAGTTTCAAACCTTTATTTTCTATGTGTAAAATTTCGAACTCTTCCTTAAATATATGATTTTCTTCTAGAAGATGATTTGAATATGTTGAACTTGTTTTCTTATTTACTTAGCTCATATGATGTTCCTGGATTCGATTCCTAAATGTTCTGCCAGTTTGGCCAATATATACCTTAGGACACGGTCCACACTTTAATTTATATACCCCTGATTTCTCGAATTTGAATGTTTTGTCTTTATTATTTTCAACTAACTTTCCCGACGTATTAATTGTTCTATATGCAATTTTAATATCTCGTTTCTCAAAAATTAAGCAAAAAATTAACAACTGGATTTGAATAGATCATCAATATTGAACTTGTTTTCTTGAGAAAAAACGAGCAAGTATTATTATTGATGTAAAAGTGAGTTAATATGCTTCAGGTAATCATAATTGAAGAGGTACCCCGACACGTATTTCGATCACCAAGTGATCATCTTCAAGAGGTAGATTAAACTGAAAACGTATTGAAGCAGAAAGCGGAATTGTCCGCCCTGACATTATTATATCCGGTTCGTAGACATTAATCTTCTTGAAAAAACCCTATGAAAACAATTTATAAATCGAGAACGACTGGACCGATTTTCATAATTTTGGATTTGTTTAACCTAACTATTGAGGTATTTTACAAATGGATAAAAAAATGAATAAATTAACGACTTTCAGTTTATTAGGTTATGACATTCGTCAGATATTCATTACAGTTTTATTTACAGTGCCGTAAGCGAGAAGCTCGAATCCTTCACAACGAAGCCGTAATACAATTAGACTGCAGAATATTGCGAATACATCCACTGCAGATGAAGAAGAAATCGCACAAGAGGAGCGACGTGTTAAGTGTTGCCAGTTTTTGCAGTAGGTTTACTGCTACTGTTCTCGAGCTACTGTTCTACTGTTTGAGAGTTAAAATCTCTCTTTACTCGACTCCCTTTACTACACATAATAATTATTGAATGACTATGAACAGTGACAATGACCATGTATGTACATATCTAAAATGTACTCTAGCTATTGTGAACAACCTTACGATTTGATCTCCAATGTTTTCTTAACACAAAATGTACTGATAGGCATAAAAATAAACTAGCAATAATATTGGTCGTGTTAATATGGCCCTACTTCGGGCTTCACCAGACACAATGAAAAAGTTAATATTATTCAGCTAATATCACAAACGTCGTAACACTTGTTACGACGTTTTCTTTTACTGTGCATTACGGAGAAATTCGTGGTAGGTAATTTTAAGGGCCACTGGGTAGACATGTATGGCAGGAGATAAATAATCTTCATTTCTTAATTTCGTATATAGTTTATAATCCTTAGGTACCTCTTACCTCTATTATTTAGGTAAGCAAGTTATGAGCTCAACACTTTCTTATAATAATATTTAATAAATTCAGTTTGAAGTTTGAATAACATGTCCATTTGAGTGAAACAGTGCAGAGACTTGCAAAAAGTCGCACGCATTTTATGGTAAGTTTTTTCGAGTATAAGACATTCATGTTATTATGAAATGTGAGAATTTTAAAAACTGAGAAAATGTCGATTACTTTCGAGATGGTTTAGTTATAAAGTTGTTTTTGATTTTCATGTTTATTTTAATATACAAAATTTTCTGATTGATTTGGCTGTTATTTGATGAAGATCCATAGTAATTTTATAAACTAGGTACACCTTACGATTTGATCCCCAATCAAATCTAAAGGTGTAGTTTATGAAAATATACAAAATGTTTGTGAAGTGTTCTTTATACTTTTTTCAGCAACTATGAAATTTAAGTAACGGTTATATGTATATGATTATGAATTTGTATCCACATTTTTGTGAATAAGAATATCGTATCCGAAAGATGCACCTACGTCAAGGATATAAGAAAATAGAATGGACTCTTCAGATAGCTTGGAGTGATAGGGGTGTGACCAGGGCCGTAAAAATCGGAAAAAATAAAAAGAATATGTTCAATGTATGTAATGTAGGCCTTGATTTGAGACATGTAACATCGGCAAATGTCAGTTAATCTGTCATAGACTACGCCTCTAAGGTTGCTTCATTTCATATCACGCAAGTGAATTTTTCATTTATTATTGGGATTCTTCAAACTTGTCCCGCCCAGGAACAACAAATTGGTCGCATTTGATCAACGTGTCTCGGATTGTATTTGTGAGATGCCACTGTTTTATTTTCTTTTCAATTGCTGTAAACATAGACATGTGAGGCAGATACTACGATATCTCTGCTTTAAAACGCTCGTTTTATTTATTTTTTATTCATAACTTCATCAAGAAATTTTGATTCAATTACGAAATTGTTAGAATACCCAGCTAAATTCCTGTATAACCCGATATTTGATTAGAATTTTCCACAAACCTCTGTTCCTGGAATTATCAGTCGAAACATCGAATTGTTGTGAATGGATATCACTCTGTATTTAAATCTTATTGATACCTTGACCTGGAAGGATTGAGAATAGTCTTATAAATCGGCTCAACAGGTAATATTTATTTACTTCCTAATCTCATAATCTCATTTCAAATAATGCAATTCCTTATTAATATTTTTGGCACATTATTATCGTTATTTGAATACGTTCTCAACATACTATAGCCATCTGTTAGTTGGTAGAAGTAAATGAGTTTTGAAAGTTACGCAACATCATCTTTACAGATTCGGGTGAAATATTCAAAAACATTTCTAATCATACAGCAGAAAAAATGAATTATATTAGATTGTTATTATTATGGGAATCTATATCATCATATTACAGTTTGATTGTGTAGGACAATTGCAACCACATAAGCTGTTATTATGTAGTGACCTCTGCTAGGAAGTGTTCTAAGGTATTATAGCTTCAGTTGTATAAAAGAAGGTGGCGCTGTTGAACCCACCAAGCAGCACTGACGGGTTCTGATCCAGGATATTTGGAAAAGATCTGAAATTATTAAAAAATATCCAATAAAGAAGGGATTTTGGGGGAACTCTCTACGTTTTCACCGTTAAAATAATTTTTCCTTTTGAAATATGGGCATGACTGTATACAAACGTTGCCTACAAAAATTTATCCAGGATAATTATAACAAGCCTTCTGAAACGACTGCCATCATTGATTTCAGCGGTGCATCCAGGATGTTTGACTAAAAGGTTTACGTATTATGTGGGAAATTTTGGTGAGAAAGGCGACTTTTCTACTAATATTGAAATTTTAATATTCGTAAAGTCCTCTGATTTCGATAAAAACTCAAGCGTAAGTCATTTCATTTACAAAATTCATTCTGACAAGTAGTTTAGTTCAATGGCTACCCGTACGCCATAGTCGAGGTGCCAATTCTTCAATACTTTCATTGATATGGTGGTCGTTTTTTAGGTCTAGTCGGGGGATGATATTGTCAAATAAAAAATATGAAGCGATAGCATCAAGTCGGCATTGTTGAGGTGTGAATAGAAAAATATTATTTCTTTGTGTTGTCAACTCCTCACTTGACCTTGAAAATACTTAACCTTTTGGAATGTCTGGTTGCAGCTAACCTCATAGTTTGTTTACATTTTACAAAATCTCAGTTCAATACAAAATAACCATCCAACAGATTACCCAACATGATGAACATTTAATGATAAACTATTTACCAAGAGTAATTTGTAGACTTCCAAATGGAGAATGGGTTATTTTTAATGCTTTTTGCAGACTCAATAAAATTTGCTGACTTGGTTTGTTATTCCTAATATTTCCAATCAAATTTGTAACTATAAAGTAAACCAGCTGGATGTTGTTAATTAGCAATAGAATTAGTTCATCTGTATGGTTTTCATTTCTTGAATTGCCTTGGGAGGGATGAATATTTGAGAAACATACCGTCTAATCGATGGATGAAACTAAAGCAAAGAACCAAAAAGTAAAAAAAACTTTCTTGGATGAGATGATGCTAATAGTCAACGTAGGTTTAGAAAGAACTTTGCTTCGGAAAATTCAGATTTTGATCTTAATCATATACAATATGTGCAGTGATGCAGTAGACAAGAGGAGAAGCAAATCACAAATTTTATTTTTCATAGAAAAGTTGTCTATGAAAATTTTGTTGCGGAAAAGAATCTAATAGTCCATGCAAAGAAAACAAAATTTTATATGGGGTGTCTGAAAAATTAAAAATTCAAATTTGTACACAAGGGTAAGTACCCTCATTTTGAAGTTTTCAGCGAAATGCTACTTATTAAAACTAATTGAAATCATCACATCTTCTAAAACATTGGTTTTCCTTGAATACGGAAAGCAATCATCAAAATCATACCTACTCCCTACCCAAAAACAAAAATCTAACTTTTTCCATCATCACCTTGTCATGTGTGGTTATAATGGAGTTGGTACGGAATTATCTTACTTTGCCTTGAAATTATTTGATTTTTAGACTACCTGTAGCTGTGTAGCTCGTTTCCTCAAGTATGGCGTTTTCTTTAACAGATTGCTGCAGTACGAGTAGAGCCTTTTAAAATTGTTTCAGGTCTTGGAAAATAAAGGTTTTTTTCGAAAACTACACGTCAACGATTTAATCTCCACAAACTCCACTAAGTTTGTGGAGATCTAATCGTTGGGGTGTAGTTTTTGAAATTACTATGGATCTTCATCAAGTAACGTCCGAATCAATCAGAAAAATAAAGTTTTTGTCTTTCTACTTCTCCGTCGTTATGCAAAAAAAAATTTAGAATCTTATGTCTCTTATGGAGCCCGTTTCACAAAATTCTTTGACAGATTTATGAATCTAAAAACTTTGCCAATAAGAACTTATTTGTCAGTTCTCATTGTTTGATATACAAAATCAAAGGTACATCTACCAAAACTTTCAAGAGAAATGTAAATTTGAAACAAAGAATTATTGTAGTCCGAAATTTATTGGAAAGCAATATTTTTGAAGATGTTATGATTTGAAATAATTTGCAGGAATAGCATTTTGTTAAAATACTTCATTTTATTGTAAAAAAATTATTTTAATCAGTTCAAACACCTTGTATATAATTTTGTTCTTCACATTGATGATAGTATTTTTTTTATCAAGCTAACATTTTTATAAAGAATTTCAAATACCTTGTACATAATTTTGTTCTTCACATTGATGACATTTCTCATTTTTATAAAGAATGATTTTTCTTAAAAAAAAATTGTGTTTCTCTTGTCTACATTGCAGGACATATTGTATAGTATTCCAATACTCTTGTGATAAATGTATTTTCTATACTTTTCTATTTCACTAGATTTTTCTAATTGAAAGTTATTTCAATGTTAGATCCTGAACTGGATCTAACGTAATAGATTATTTGCTATCATCAGACGTGTCTGTTGCCATGTGATAGTGACATATTTCTCTGAATATTATATGTGGAAAACTCTATAACCTCAAGAGTATATTGAGCTTCAAATTTATTAATTTTATAAGTGCGATTCATAACTCGAGCCAGACAATTTTCAGTGAAAACCTATCGTTCCAGAAAAGGCCTCCACAATACTGGGGTTCTCATGAATGGAACTAACTAGGGAGCTACCTTCTGATTAATTCTCCAGAACAATGAATTAAAACGTTTGATTAAGTCTGAATTAAAAAAATATGAAAATAAAACAGAAATATTCCTAATAAAATCATGCTTTTGTATGATCTACAAACATATTAGGTTGATATTGATATTATGTTGTTACGTTGATGTATATTGTATATTTCTAAAATTGTGATAATTGTGTATCTAATTTTGTGAAGTTTATTTTTACTGACATCTAATGGTTGGAGATTATTTTTGTTTTTCAACAACAGTGATCAGAATGGTTGTGGATCTGCCAGTTAGATCTTTCCACCCAATAAAAATGCAACCCACCGGTATGAACCCGAAGGAATTGTCTGACAATGATGATATCGCTACATCACTGGTACTGGATCCTCATCTGGGGTTCACAAGCCACAAAATGAATGTTCGATTCAAGGCACCAAGAGCAAACAATGCCGAACTGAAAAATATTATAGAAGAATTCATCGTCAATCAAAATTATGAGAAAGCCTTTGCAAAGATACAGAAAGGAGATTGGATGACTAGGGTCAAATCGAAAAATCAGCAGAAAAAATTAGAAGAACACGTAAGTCATTTTTTCAGTAGCTACAAATTGTTATTAATATGCAATATTCAAATTTTTTTTTTCAAAATTCAATATAGTCTGAATCATTTGCAGATGGAATACATTATATAGTGTGTTCAATTTTTCCGAAACACTTAGTCGTGGTGGTGGTGGTGGAAGATGAACATGTATATAATTATAATTTTGCAAAGCGCTTACTATCCATAAATTTTTAGGATATTTAAACTAATTTTTCATCAAAGTTAAAGACTTCCGACACCAGAAAAAAAACATTGTCCCTTGACGTGTGGAGACAAATAAGCTTTATCTTCTATAATAATCGCATTTTATTAGAATTATATGGAATCAATATCAGCTCTTATTTGAAATATTTTCATCTTTTTTGTAATTTGGTGTCATTCTATTCTATCACTTTATACTTTCAGATTTATCGGTACCTGCGAGTATTCGATAGGGAGTCTGGTTTTGTCATAGAGCCCTGCTACAGGTACTCATTGGAGGGTCAGAAGGGCGCAAAGATATCGGCCACTAGGAAGTGGTACAAAAATGAAAAGATCGAACGTTTAGTGGGCTGCATAGCAGAATTAACGGAAGAGGAGGAGAAGCAGTTGTTACACTCCGGTAAAAACGATTTTTCAGTCATGTACAGCTGTCGAAAGAATTGCGCCCAGTTATGGCTGGGCCCAGCAGCATACATAAACCACGATTGTCGTTCTAACTGTAAGTTTGTTGCGACCGGCAGAGACACGGCCTGTGTGAAAGTGCTGAGGGACATCGAAGTGGGGGAAGAAATAACCTGTTTCTATGGTGAAGACTTTTTCGGGGATAAAAACTGCTATTGTGAGTGTGAAACGTGCGAGAGAAGGAATATGGGGGCTTTCGCGAAAGAGACGGATCAAAAAGAAGAGAACGGCTACAAACTGCGTGAGACTGATAACCGTATAAACAGAACTAAATGCAATCTACAGGGTAGCAAAGTTTCGAACAATTGCCACGAGCGCTTACAAGAAAACGGAAAGGTGGCCACACCTCTCAGCATCAAGGAGATGCGCCAGAAAGGTCTAACCAAATATGATGCCGAAATGCTCATTGCGCAGGGCTGTAAGTTTTCCGACCTCGGCGACTTTGGGCGCAACAAAGTTTCTTCCACAGTTAAACAGACTAAAAAGTGTAACAGAAGTAAAAAATATGTGATAAGGGAAGACACTACGCTTAGGACAGTCAGTACCAGGTCTTCTAGGATGCAGCAGAGGCAAGCGCGGCAGGCTAATCAGGAATTGATGCATGCAGCGACGCGACTTGTCTCGCGTTCAAATCTCTTGGACGATTTGCAGAGCAACGCCAGCAGTTGTCCAAGTACTTTCAGCGATACAGATCCCGTTTGTGAGGCATCGCAGCAAGATAAGAGGTTTGATGAGAATCATGAGACTGGAAATGGTGTACCTCCTAAAGGTAAATATATTTTGATTAAAATAATTCATTTAATGGTTTTGGTACAATAAGTACATATGATTAGTCACAAAACCACATGATTAGATAATTACGAATAACAATAATGCCAATAACATGAAGAGTATACAAAAAGTCGGTGTCAATAGTTTTATTTTAAAAACAGTTATAGTCACATCTGGAATCCCTCAAAGGATATCTATTTCAAATAAATCTATTTCTGTTTCTATATAAAGGTATCACTACAGGCCCTTTCTCTTTTATTCATTCATCAATAATATCGAATCCGTTTTTGATGAAACTTCTTTCTTATTAATTGCAGACGTTCTCAAATATTTAAAACAATTTCTAATCACTTTTCCCAGAACTTTAATACTTTAATACTCTTCTTGATACGTGTTTCACCAACCAAGTTAGTGTCTTCAGAAGATGTAGAAACTAATTACTACTAATTTTAATAATAATGATAATAATAATAATAATAGGTCTTCATTTACAAATATACAATGAAGGAGAAATAGATCCTGTTCAGAACAAATGAAGTATGTATATAAGGAAAATAGGGAGGTGTTAGCTAGGAGTAAGGTACAAAATACACATTATTTTCAATTTTTTTCAACCTAACCTTGAAGATTGTATATAAAAATGTGTTTTAACCCATAACTATACAGTTACAATTATTCAGAATGTACCAAAAATAATTATTTTGAAATGAAATGAATATTTTTTCAAAGCAGTACATGAATGTAATAGTCCCATATAACAATATATTTGTATAACAAATTATGAAAATAAATGTAATGGCGGAGAGTAGTATTGCTTCTTTATGCTATGATAGCAATATGATAAATAAATTAGCGGTGAGAGATAGTAGACTGATATATTATTCATGCTATGACGCAATGTTGTTTATACATTTATACATGGCTTTCTTGGGACTTCAATAGAAGAGCATTACTTACCTAACTGAATCCGAAAAGAAAAAACAATATTATGCGTTTCAAATTCACAACAGCATTATGAAAGGAGAATATTATATATTTTTATTTCAAAGGAACCTAAAGATGATGTTTTTCTTGTATAAAATTTGCTATTTGATGAGAGATTCTTCAATCATTAAAACTCTAATAACTAAAGTAATCAGTGATATTTTTACCTAAATATTACTGAATTGATTTCAACAACTCAACACTTTGACCACTTTCTAGCAATGTTTAATTTTATATTGAAATTTGAACATTTCATTTTAAATTTTTTTAGGCTGCAAGGTAACAAGTAAAATGATGATAAATTCTATCTCCCTTTTTTATTTTGTAGATTTGAAGTGTGGGAAGAAGTCAAGACTAAATACGAATTCACAGCATCTGTAAGAGGCTTGAATTGACGAAATGTTAAAGATAAAGATTAAGTTTGGTGTTAAAAATCGTGATAATCTAATATTTTGTAAGTATACAAATTTTAAACTGTCCAGGGTACTTTCCTTCTTTGATTCATTTCGAATACTATCAAGTTATGTTCTATTAGAAACGTTTTGGTAAAGTTTCCACATGTACAAATACTTATACTATACTCCTAAAGATACTACCTTGGAGGCGCCAGCAAAGCCTCTAACCTAAAGCTATTGGAGCGAAACTATAAACTGTGGCTGGCCTCTGTTGATGACTCTGTACATTTGTAGTGTTTCCTGCAACTAAGTGTTGCATATCCTTGCACTCAGCTACTTCATACTGCTGATACCAATGAGTCAGAAACAGGTGTCTATGATTTGAGTGATTTGTCCACAAATTTTCTTCATTTTGATTTGTTTTAAAAGCGCTCATGAAATCATTTCGTATGTATGTGTGTATGATTCCTTTGTATTTATGTGTATATAAACATTGTTTTTTGCGAGGAATGAACGTTATTATTATTATTATTACATAATTTGAATTCAAATTTTGCTAAAAAAAAATTCTATTGACTCAGTGTCTGAACCTTCAACATCAATATTTACCAATTGTATGCCTCTGAAATGAATTGATAATAAACATTGTTGTTCCAGACTCAACTGAAGAAAACGCCAAAACAACACCGGGCATAACATTACGAAACCACAAGAGACTAAATGATCCAAGCATAGATTCAACGACACTGCCAGAAGAATCTCCACTCGATGACTCGAAACACATAACACAAGTTGACTGCAATCAAAATGGTATGACAGAATTAAAAATGGATTTCAACATGTCCCATATTGAGGACCCTGCTCTGACGAAGGCGGACATGATGAGTCGCCGAAAAACCAGGAATTCAAATCGATCCACTACCCCTATCGAAGGGGCAAATTGTGATGATAAACAGGTCGAGGAGGTAAAATTAGAGATCAAAGCTGATGCAAAGCTTGAGGGAGAAGTTGAAGTGAAACGTGAGGGCAGAGTTGATGTAAATCCCGAGGGCAAGTGCAAAGGCGAGGATCCTTTTATAGACGATAGGAAATGTGACATATATGAGTTCAACGAAGAGGACACTTTGGATACATTAACTTTACGTAAAAACAAACCTGCTCATGAACCTGATACCGACCCAACCATCGTCGCGAGAGTAAAGTCTGAAGAGGAAACGGAAACTGCCAGCCGCCCCATCGATGCTGTGAAAAAACAAGACTCACCAAAGTGTGTTCAAGTGGATGAGAAGACCCCCGAGAAGTGCCCCGGCGGGCGTCTAAAGCTGACGCTGCGGATGAAGCGCAGTCCCGTTATGGATGAGATAATCGAGTCAGGGGGCAGCCACAGCGATGACTATTTCGAGCCCGAGTACGAAGTTCTTCGAGTGGAAGGTGTCGAAAACACTGCCTTCTCGCACCGCAAGAAGCGGCACAAATCGAAGGATAGGAGGCGAGAGAAGAGGCTAAGGCACGCCGAGGCGGAACTACCGCAGATCCCTATGAAGCGACTGCGGCTTAAGTTCGGAAACGAAAGTCACACAATAGACATACCGTCCACTAGCGCAGATTGTCACACATGATGGAGGTTTGTTATATGTTTCTCTTGTTTTTCGATTTGAAAATGTACGGCGAGTTGCTCGGGGTGGAGGCGTTTCAACAAGGAGCGTGAAGGAGAGGCAAAAGTATGTATTGAAGGGTGTGAAAGAAAGCTGGAGCATGAAAAGAGGAAGTAGTATATGGTACTGAATTATTATTGGCATTTATGGCTTTTCATTATCCTGAAAACTTTTTGAAATAAATTCATTATGAAGGGCAGATTACTTAATTTGTACAAAAATATTACTGCATTGAATAAAATTCAGAGAGGATTTTTCCAACTTGTCACTAACACTACTTATAAATTTTTCCCACTTACTTGAAAAAAACAATAATATATAACACTTTTCATGTCATCAATGCCAGGAATAACTCGTGTCTCACCCCAAAGATTATTCAGACAATATTAATAGGTACTGACGGTAATGGTTTGAGTTCCTTGGATGTTTCGCCCACAATTGCGGTGGGCATCTTCAGCGGCCATATTGGCTAGGTTTTTTAGAAGAATTTCTAGATGGGGGCTGGTCGACTGAGCATTCATGGACAGACTGGTTTTTGGCAATGTGATCTTTCTTGTTCCAGTCAACCACCCTGTCCCATTTCCCAATCACATCATGAAAAGCCAGCACAGCAACTAACTTGCTGTACTATAATTCCAAAATAGTAGGCACTGAATTCTCAGTGGCATACCGAAATTGAACTAAACAGGTGTGGAAAAATGATGAAATATATAGAATCACAACGTTGACAATGATGCTTTTTTTAATCCAATAATATTTCTGAGAATTTAGTGCCTACCATTATGAAATTGCACTACAGTTAATCAAAGCACAGCAGTTAACTAGCATCCCATTGCGAAATCTTTCGTAAACATAACCATTACCATGTTGCTGCTAAAAATCCCCACAGTAGTTAAGGACGGAACGTCGAATTGTATCAGATTTTCGGAGATGACTCAACCAAAATACTACTTCTTCTTGACAGTCGGTGAAATGTTATGATGTTTGCTCGAGCTTTGAGGAAAGGATGAATTTTGGAGGCCTGCAGTATGTTCTGCGGAAGCATGGAAGAACTGCTTATTTTATATCAAAATATTCACTATAATGTCTTTAGGAAATTACATTTTTTTTTCATTTAGTTACTAAATTGAGATAGAAGTCGAAATGACACTTTAAACTTTAAATTCGAAATTTTAACTTCAAACTTGAATTCCAAATTCAAATCTGAAATTTCGGGTTTCAACTTAATATTTTGATTAAATGTAATAATTACGAAATTCAGAAAAATCTAAATATACTTATAATCTCCGAAATGTATAGATGATGACAAATTATTCAATGACATGTTTTGTTCATTTTCACAAGTACTTCAAGTCTTTTTTTTTTCTGATTGATTCGGCCGTTACATGATGAAGATCCATAGTAATTTCATAAACTACACCTCACGATTTGATTGCCACAAATTTTATTTGAAAAATATATCACAACATGTTTCGCTATCACAGTAGCTTTAGCAACGGTGATTCAAGTCACATTAACAGTGATTCAAATCAGTGTTGATAAATCTACTGTGTTAACGAAACATGTCGTGATATATTTTACAAATAAAGTTTGTGGAGATCAAATCGTGAGATGTAGTTTATGAAGAAAGTCTATGTTCTTATATAACAAAATTTGTTCCCGTCATCAAGTATTGCTATTAGTACTAGTCTATCAAATATCTCTATAACAAAATTCCAAATATAAGGTTTTTGTTTCGTAATATGAAATGCTTCTTAATTTCGAAACTAACCATAGATTTGCTCGATTTTGAAAAAATAGTGACACAAACATTGTAAAAAATATAAAATGAGGTACTATATCAGTGTAAAGGTCCATTATCTGTTCAATGTCAGAGTTGTAAAGTATTAGTCGAAAATTCAAGTTCGATTGAGATCAAATTATCTATTTCAAAATAAGCTGGTTCTTTTAGGCTTCCACATTTTTTTAGTTTAGCCCAAACTTTGTGAGTAGCGAATGGATTTTGGTAAGAAGGTTTGTTGAGAAGTACCTATGTGAAAATATAAAATATTTTTTTACAGCTCCAAATTTTGAGTAGGAGCCCTTGAAAATATATTTTGAAGTCATTCGCCAAATCAAACAGCATTGATTTCTGAAAAATTTATAAACATATTTCAAAACAGTTTGATGACTGTGGAAAGAAGAAATGAATGTGCTAAGAAAACAAACATAGAATTAATTGTATTTCCTGTCCAGAAATGTTGAAGTTGATCAGTTTTGAAGTACCAACCAGAAAAACTCATTATGTTGATTTATTCAATGTACCATATAATTCAAGCTTTATAATTCTTTTTTTTTTTTGAATGCCGTAAATGACTTTTTTGTTGATAAATATTGAAAATTATTGTTGAGTCCATAAGTGTTTTCAACAATAAAGCCAAGATATTTTAATAGACTCTTCATAAATGCTAATATTTATAATTTTCATAATAAATTGAGTTCGTGTTTTGTTATTGCCATTCATTTCAAGTCCATTCATATTACAAAATTGTGATACTTTGTGCAATTTTGTGTTCATTTTGCAGCAAATAGATTGATAAATTAACAATCTCTATTAAAATTGATGTCATTTAAATACAACATGAATGAGAGAGGGCCCAATATACTTCCCTGAGGAACTCCTATATTAATATTTATCTCAACCGATAATACATTATATACTTTTGTTTGTTGCAACCCATTCGAAATTACTTTGAAAAATAAAATTGTATAACTAGAAATGTCATAATATTCAAGCTTTGCAAGTTGCTGATTTAAAAATCCTCAATAGAGTGATCAATTGAATTATAATTCATGTTTATTCACACATTCACTATTTCTTTTGAAATATTTAAATTTATTCATATAAATGTATCAATTATTTTGAGCATAGTTGAAAATACCTTCTAATTCTTGAAAACAGTCATAACTACTCATATTCAGAATAGTTTGACACCACTGAAAAAAATTGTAAACCATAGTTTACAGTTCTGAAAAACCAAAAACTTCTAGATATTTAACAAATTCTTTTTTCGCTCGATAAAGAAATGGTTTTCATTTTTCTTGAATTCTTATAATAAGGACTTTTTTCAATTAGAAAGATGTTTTGGGGATGATATGTTCTTTGATATGAATAAGCACGTCATATCTATATTAGACATTCTGATTTGTTGGTTATAAATAATTGACAGTTTGAAACAACAGTTATAGATGAGAAAAAAATATTTCAAAATAAAATATCCACGCACGATATTAAATTATATCCAACAGACATTTATGCAAGATATCTCTGTCAGGTACCTTGCATAAATGTCTGTCGGATATATTTCAATATATATCTTGGTATAAGCCGGGGAAGTAGTTGTTTTTCGACAGACATTTACCAGAACCTATGGTGGTGGTAGTTGAGAGATGAATATTTCGAAATATTTATTTTTATATATCTCTCCTCGATACAGTCATTAGACATGGTTTGATCTCTGTAACAGTTATAGTTATATAATAAACAGATTTAAGACTAAAATGTAGATGTATGTAGATTTGTATAATACTCATACCTTTCAATGATTTACATGATTTTCCCAAATTCTAGTGAAAAAGCTTATCCCCAAAAATGTATGTTGTCTATAATTCACAAGTTTTTGTTATTCTTTTTTATTTGAGTAGTAGTTCCGAAGTCAAAAGCATTTTTAAAGAACACGTTACCAACAAACCTTCCGATATAAGTGAGAAAGTAAATGTTTGAATTCACATTTTTCTCTTCGTACTGAATGCAGTTTGTTTTGTGAAATGCTTCATTTTTATCTTTAAGAACCTGTCATGTCAAAAAATAGAAAATATCAAAGCAGCTCGTTCTGCCTAGTTTTTTGAATATCCTCACGAGTACTGAATTTGGCTTTAAAATAAAATTCTATGTATATTGAAATCAAGTGAACCATAGAACATTCCAGTGAGAACTTCAGCTTGAAATCAATACGTTGTCACTCGAGTGGGTATGTATATTGCTAAAATTGCAAGATCTGTTTGGCAAAGACTGTTTTTTATTTATTTTAGTGTGATTAAACGGGCAGTGAGAAACATTTTTAGAAAAATTTTAGAAAGACAATTTCAGTTTAGGTAATTTTTAGGTTTAGGTTAATTGTAAATAGTTCACTTATTTATTTTTACAAGCATTTATCTGAAAACTGTATTATTTTTATATTTTTTATTTCATTTCATTAGTATTATTTTATATCTATAAAAAATTGAATATATACCTCATTGAATTAGTTGAGAGGCGTTTTGTATTTAGATAAATTCTTGTTGAAATTTACTGTTGAAATTTTATCTGGAATATTAAGCATCTGTATAAATTGGGCGAACAGCACAACCTTGTAAATAACAATTGTAATCTTGTGTAAGAAATCAAGTGAAACTGTAATCTGGTTTGATTACCTCATCTTTATATGTAAATCATTTCATCTGTTTTGTATTCTTTATTGAACCAGTAAATTCCATGCAGATGAGTTCCTAGTATTCTTGTACTAAGCTTTCTGTATATCCAGCATCATCTATAATATAAATTTTTCATTTCGTCATATGTAGTTTTACTTCTATCATATAGTAAAGAATAGAGCTGAAAATGATATGACACTTCATTTCATATTTCAGGCAATGATCTGTATAGTACTATCAACAAGATGAATGATTATCAAAACTACAAGTATATTTCAATATTAACAAAATGAAACTCAATGTGACAAAATATAAGGCAATGATCCTAACCACATCCTTTAAATACAAAAACATCCACTCAAACCAACTCAATCTGGAAATAGATAACAATAAAATTGAACTCGTAAATCAGTTTAAATATATTAGATTCATACTTGATATTAGCCTATTATTGCATGAACATTTTTTTTTCTACATAAGTAAAAAAATTAGTAAGAAACTTTACTTCTCCTCATGTCTTTCAACATACTCCAAAATTATAGTATATAACACCATTATCCAGTCCCGCTTTGATTATTGTGGTAGCTTACTATACTCCCTTGATTCTAATAAAATTTCACAACTACAAAAGCTGCAAAATCGCTGTATGAGAATAATATTGAAGCGTAATCGTTTTACCAGCATGGCAGCGATGTTAGATTGTTTGCACTGGGTATCAGTGAAAAACAGATTTTATAAATTAACAATCATTTTTATTTACAAGATATTACATAAGCTACTTCCAGATTATCTAAGTGAATTTACTACGAATAACTCCCAAATACATAACTATACTACTAGAGAAAATAATATGTTTCATCTCTCTAATTGGAAAATGGCTAACTCAATGAAATCGCTATTCTATAAAGGACTCGATGAGTTCAATAAGCTACCACAAGACATCAAGAAATCTAATACCATTTATGTACTTAAAACGAGGATCAGTAAACATATCCAGCGACTATAAATCACCAGAATGTATTACAACATAATCAATATTGTTCACACGAATTTATATACTTTTAAGTGCATTATTTTATTTTTTAGTATTTGTCTTTCTTTTCTTTTTATTATATAACAGTCTAGAAACATGTTTGTATAGCTATTTTTTATGTCCTACTAAATAAATAAAGTTCTTCATATAGCGACATCTGGTAGGCAAAGGAAAACACAAATATATTTTGTGGCACCATCTATCACTTGATGCATGAATTGTCAGATACAGACAAAGAATTGAGTATGGGATCATTCGAATTAAAAATAATCGGTCATTCGATCATTACAATCACTCGAAATGTCAAATGGAATCATTCGAATGATTCAGATCATTCGAATGTATCAAAACAAATTAGTAGTGAGTTTGTAGTGAAAGTTTGTAGGATGTGGTGAAATACAGGTTTGGGCTGAAAATGTTCAGAAATTTGTTGACGATAAACTTTGAATAATTACAAGTATAAACTTTATTGAAATTCAATCAAAAAATAAAAGTTCTCACAAAAATGAAAATAGATTATATGTTGGTTTAAATTGGTAGTGTTACCAAAAAACTTGCAAATTCGACATTGAACTTGATCATTTTCTATTTTGTCGAAATGTTCCCAAACAATAGATTTCTTAGCTCCAGGCCGTATTGTTCAATATCAAAACAGTAATAATAATGGAATAAAGGTATCAACTACACAATAAGTAAGAGTAGAAAAAATAATGGAATATATGAGTTTCTAATAACAGAAATTTCGTTGCAACGGCTTTGAATCCTCCAAACTGAAAATTATTGCCACTGTTTCAATTTCAATACTCTCTGTTTGTATTCTTAGTGCGACAAATCCAAACAATCCTAACTCATAAAATAATCCAGTTCATTCCGAATTTCGCCATTAATGTGGGCGTTTAACTTGGCACATGACCCCATGAGCATCCAGTGATTACGTGCTTATTGCTCGCATCGCCGGATCTCGAATTAAATCGGTGAGTGACGGGTAACGTAGTATCCAAGTGATTTCATTCGAATGATATATTGATTTTTGGGATCACTTGAGTACTCATCATTCGATTCTCAGAATCATTCGACTATGCCCATCACTAGAGTTGACTACTCTGTTCATTTGTTATTAGTATGGAATGCCATGTAAATTGTCAATGCTGTTGTCACAATTGAATGTTGAAAATGTCAATGAAAAATAAATACAATGAAAACAGCAAATAAAATTCAAAAATTGGACGACATAAATTTCAGGTATATATGACAATTGACTCTATAATGACATAATGACGAATACATAGAATACCAAACTCAGAAAAAACATGTGCTCCGACTTAAATTTCGTGGTCGAATCGAACCATAAGTACAACACATTTCGTTAGATACTGCGGAATACATCACCAGTGGCATGTTATATATCGAACTCTCGGTAACGAACAATGACAAATATACAGAGTAGTTAACATAGAGAATATACAGATACATCAACTAAAATCTTCATTGGGTGTCAGGCTCAAAATGTTCTGTCTTGATGTCCTTCAATAATACTGATTATTCACTTAAGTTGTTTCATGTATAACCTAACATCAATACTATACACATAACTAATAACTTGCACCAACTACAACAATAGTTCTTCATGCACGCTTTGTTTAATCTGAAACAAGTTATATAATTGAAATTTGAAAAGCAGTCAGTTTTTTCATGTAATTTCGAAGTTGGCAATTCGTACGACACATAAATTGGTTTTAGGAGATTGGCACTACATTCATATAGTCGTCCGTCGTCTCCGCATTGGTAACATGAATAAAACTTGAAAATGTGTTCTGTCATTTCAGATTTGTGATAGTTGACGTTTGGTGTTTTGTGAGCGCGCCATTTTGGAGTTGAAGAGACAGCGACGCTGAGTTTTGCGTATCGAAGAAATACTTTTAAACTGTGTACAAATAGTGCTAAAAAATGGTTGACAAAATTGAAATGAGCCTTGACGACATCATAAAATCAAACAAAAATCCCCGAGGGCGTGGTGGACGAAGAGGTGGCCGAAGTCGTGGTAGTGGAGGAGGAGGTAATCAACGCCGAGGAAATTTTAGAAACTCCGGTCGATCTGGTTCGTCAGGAACTGCTTCAAGAGGTCGAGGACGCGGTGGAATTTCTCGAAGTTATACTCGGGTAAATAAATTTAAAACTTTATGTAATGAATTTGTTCTCTTTTGAGGCTCAGGCTAGATTGTCATGGATTCTGTCTAAAAAGTTCGCAACGAGTATAACATGCTGACTTCCACAACTTGTTTCTTTAGGGAGATGTAAACAGTGCATGGAAGCATGATCTTTTTGAGGGGTACGGACCCCGTAAAGTGGCTGTAGCTAGAGCAGCCGTACAAGCCACGATGGGACCAACGAAGCTTATGGTATCTAATTTAGACTTTGGGGTTTCTGACTCTGATATTCAGGAGCTTTTCGCCGAGTTTGGACCCCTTAAAAGTGCTGCTGTTCATTATGACAGATCGGGCAGATCATTGGGAACTGCTGATGTTATTTTTGAGAGAAGAAGTGATGCAATCAAAGCTATGAAACAGTACAACGGAGTGCCTCTGGATGGGCGAGCTATGAACATTCAACTAACTACGTCAGAAATACCCAGCCCCATGAGAAGACCTGTAGGTGAAAGGAAGTTTCAAAATAGAAGTCCAAGAGGGGGAAGATCTAGACCAAGTAGTAGAGGTTGGTATTACTATAGGCCTAAAAAGTTAGTTGTTAATTTCAAGGCACAATATTTGTGCTTCTTGGAGAGATATAAACTTAGATGACTAGCTTGTTGAAGGGCATACTTAATGGAGTAGCGGCTAAATATCAATTTGTTTGTTAATCGTACAGGAATCTAAGATTTAATATCTCAGCGACTTAGTTCCAGTGATAAAATCTTGTTGTCTTTTCATGACGGCATTCATTCATTCACCTTTCATATCTACACAAATAAATCGGTCCTAGAAATCAACAACTTACCATAATGAGTTTAACTTACATATAAAAGGTTACCCCAAATTGATATGCATTTTTTGAAAGACGCAAGATGAATCCTTTTTCTATTTCTGATTGATACTTCATGATCTGCCTTATCAACGACTGTACATATAATTTGGTTGAGGTTATTTTTAATTTGTTTGAGATATTATTCATTTTCAAATTCATATATATTATATGTACATTTCATTTGTCTTAGGTCGAGGGGGTGGGCGGAACGTGAGAAATCAGAGAAAGCCACCTACAGCTGAAGAACTAGATGCAGAACTGGAAGCCTACTCTAGTGCAATGAAGTAGGAGCACTTTGTGTTGTTTGTTTTTTTTTCAGACAGTCATGTGTGAAACGCTGCTTGTGTGATTTATCAATTTTAAATGAAGGATACAACAAATGTTAGTTTTTCAAAAAGTATTCCAACTTGAGCCTTAATGAAGTGAGTTTAATTTTTTATTGAACAGCGTCTTCTCATTTATAACTTGTTACTTGTAAATTTTATGACTAGAATAATAAATGTAAGTTGAAATATCATGGCAATTTTATGTATCTTCTAGTACTAACAAGAACCTTTACAGGGTAAACCAATTTAGATAGTTCTAAATGAGGCATAACTTTGTAGAGTCAATGATTGTCTTCTGTTTGTTTGTTCATGAAATTTAGTAAATAAATAGTTTGTTGTTATAAAAATGCATAACCTTGAGATAGATAATGAACTCTTAATATTTCATTTATGAAAAATATGTCTTGACTGATTGAGTATTTAAGTTGCAAAGGGTGGCATGTGTTTTGAAATTCAATCAATTTGGAGATTGGGATCAAATGAATAAGGCTGGTCGATGCCTTCACAATATTCAATTTTGTGCAATAAAACATTCTGAGCTAAAAAGAGGGAAGTAAACTCGAGTCTTTTTCACACAAATCATAGATATTGTATTATTTCAATTTGTCTTTGCTTACCTATAATTTGTTCGTGCTTTTGTTACACTGTGGATGATCACAGCTGTGATCGAAACATGTATGTTTTTGCAATTGAATAATTAAATATATTTCTCTTTTTTGTGTGGAGAAGACTTCGAGTTTACCTTCCTGGTGAATGAGTGGTTTTTGTTATGATTTACGTACACTTTTCGGATGAATATGTGATGTTTCTTTTTAGTGATCTTTTAGTAGACAACTTAATAATGCTTTATTACCCAACAGTTAAAAACCATTTACAGGTTTAACCGAGTATGATAAAAAAGTTATATAGATCCTTATAATTACTAAGTTAGAATTTGAGAATATGAATATCAAAATTATAACACAATAAAATTAAAAAAAAAACATACCAGAAAATTTAAAATCCTCCATGAAATACTGAGATGCAGTATCATCAATATATTCTAGGGAATCAAGATTGATATCACACAAATTTGGTATTAAATAGAAATATTGCAAATGCTACAGATGATTTGAGGTACAAATTGGTTCTGACCAGACGGCTGTAAAAGGCTTGTGTACTTCTAGTTCTAAAATGAGGCACACAGAAATTTATAAGATATACCACCTCCATAGCATCCACAATGTTGTGCAGTAACTTATACAGAAAAATTATTCCAGCAAGTTTTCTGCAATTACTTTCAATATTGAATGTTATAGTAAGAGATTCATATGGAATACCTCTATCAGGATATGTATGAGATTTGAAGTAAATAAACTTTAGGAAACGAAGTTGAACTTTTTCAATTAATGTATTGTAGCAATTGTAGAATGAAAACCATAGAACAGAGCCATATTCTAATATATCAACCACTTCAGGCATGAAGCCTGAAGTGGTTGATCTTTCTTCTGTCTCCTCCCATCACACAAAATAGTATTAATTAAATGAGTGATGGAGCTAACAAGAAATTTAATGTTCTCTTTAAATAATAATGTGCTGTGTTCGAAAATATCTGTAGCGTGTGAGTTTCTAACACAGTTGATTACATCATGAATGTCCTTTTCTGTAGCTGGTAGAAAAATAAGTGAGGTATGCGCAACTAAGTTGGATTGTGAAAGGAAATCTTCAAATGACTTTTTGGAAGTGGGCAGAAGTTCTAGTATTTTATCAGCTTGGGTTGAAAAATGAATGTTGAACTCAGATGGAGAATGCTCGAGTTGATTATTTAAAATCTTTTTACCAGTTATATTATTGATGATCCAGATGGTTTTAGGTTTATTACTTGATTTTCTGATACTATTAATTATAATGTTCTTTTTTTTTGCCTAGAAAGTTCATGTTCATACTCCATTTTCTTTTCCTTGAGAATCATTCTATACGCAGCGGTTTCGTTAGTATTAGTATTAGTATTGATATTCTCATATCTTCTTTGAGTTGAACTAAGTGTGGATTTGACTGTTGAATGTGTTTGTTTCGATTGTTTTTTTCGTTAACTGTTATTTTAGGAAAGCATGAATCAAAATAGTAGTTTAATATATCGTAAAAAATTTCTGTAGAAATTACTGCATGCATTGAGTTGTAGAGACATGCCTAGCTTTCACTCGCTAAACAATCATGAAATCTATATTTATTTTTGGGACTTTTATTCCTTGTTATTTTTGTTTGTTTACTTTCCATTTCATTTCCATGACCAATTCACACAATTTGGGCTAAATGATCATTAGCTCTGGTTTTTGAGATACACAGTACTTAATCTTAAAGAGTAGTTATACTATACGTGAAAAGTGAAAGTACATAAAACAATATTGTTATGTTTCTT
>WOGO01000239.1:4280-26810 GCA_015342085.1 Leptinotarsa defecta
GGCTTGAAATCTCTCAATTTTCATTTTCTCATTTTCTGTTCAATTGTTCATTTTTTCACTTGTGTTTTATAACTGTTATTTTCAGTTATTCAATTCAATTTTCAATTTGTATTGGTTCTTTTAGGGATTTTAAATAATTTTATGTAATATTAGACAATGGAAGTCCGAACTGATGAAATTCCGCAAGGGTTTATTGTGTCTCGCACCTATTCATACTTGACCCAATAAACCCACCTTCTTAACGAAGCCCATTAGTTTGTATGATGAGTGTTCTTGTAGGTCAGATGGTAAGAGTGCGGCTCTACCAAACTCTGAAAACCTGATTCGGTACCTGCTGTTTCATCATTTTCCAAACAGAGGTGACACACAATGTCTTCCGACAGTCCGAATCTCTGCATATGATGAATCAGATGACAGTGACCTATAAGGCCTGTTAAGTTCATTCTGTTTGTTCGTCAAAGCCTAAAGCGATACCAATGACAGGTTCTGGCCCGATAAAGCTACTTGCAGCACCCTCCTTTGGAATGCCCTAGGTACCTTGTAGATAGTAAAATAGCAACTATTTGAAATTTCTATAGTGGAACTCTTCTGAGTAGCGGAAAGGAGATCGTCTTTGACGTGTCTTGATGCAGTGTAACACAGGGCCAAAGTGCCTACTGCTGAAGACTGCCGGAGTCCCGAACAGAGTATTCTAGTTGGACTGTAAACAAGAGCCATGAGTTTCTTTGATGGTTTCTGGAAATATGATTGCAATAAGGAGTTGTGAGGTTTAGTGCATCAAATCTTAGAGTAAGACCCTATATTTTGTTATTTTTTCTATTGAAGAAACTATTTGAAAGTGTAGAAAATATTAGAACTTTGACACTCTGTTTTCTTTTTATAGTGACAGTTTAAATCCAATATTGATTATTTATTATTTCCATTTATTCATTAATTTCAACGTTAGGGATGTAAACTCTATTAAAACTATCGAGTAAACCGTATTCCTTGGTTTTTTTTTGGTACGGTGTTGAAGAAAGGTACAGTATTTCTAGAAACGGTACAGTGTTTCTAGAAACTTTTGTGCATGGCGTCAAAATGGAAACTTCCAATTTAATGACAGTTTTTAGCATTGACCTATGCCCTTGCCTTCGCAAATTAAGAGCTAGTCATTCCAACTGGGCACAGGTGTTTCTTTCTTGCTCTAAATCAAGAGGAGAGTGAGGAAACGGTACAATGGAAACAATAATTTGGATGAGCTTTGCAACATGATGACCGAAACAAACTTTCCTTCCTTACGTATACACCTCCCTACCGCAGAATATCAGGGAGAAACATGAACTATTGGGTTACAACCCGCAGAAAAGAGTAGAGGATGTGAGACAGGGAGAAAGTATAACTCTGAATTATGGTGTTGGAAGTAGGTATTTGGAATATGTTTCATATATCATTCATAAAATCATGCTGAATTGATATTTTCTCATATCTACTTGTTTGGTAAATAAAAAAAGGAAAAAACTTGATTGTTTTATTTATCAATATCGAATATTTTATTATGATTTACATGTCGATAAGATCATAATTCAGAACAAAGTCATCAAGGGCATTATAAGACAAAACAGCATCGTGGAGGATGAGTGCATATACTTTGGTGTGTACCGGATACTTAACCTTACGTGTTTCAAACTATATTTAAATATCAATATTGACAGTGTAGGTCTTCGTGGCATCCAATTGGTTGGAGCAGTCAGTAATGGATAGTGTGTTATTGTGAAATCAGCCAATATCCATTATTGGTTCACTCATAGCTCTATCGTAGTAGCTATATCGTAAATTTTCATAAACATAGTAGGCTGATCCGTTTAACTTCTCCGTATGGGTAAACTTCAGTATTCAAAGATAGGCGGATATTATTAATACTCGCATGTATGCGAGCCGATGACAATATATCGAGGTTTTTGGAGGTTTTTGTCTTCACGGTCCATATATCTGAGACTGTATCACGAAGTGACGGTAATTCATAAAGATCCCACATGCAATGAGACAGTTTCAGTTCAGCATTATTACTAATTTTATTGATGGGGTTAAAGAGTTCCAGACTCTGGCTGTTTTACGGCACATTCTTGATTCTTCATTCTATTTTACTGATTACAAATTCTACATCAATTTCACCGAACTTATCGATGCTTTCTTTACTTATTATAGCTTTATCAATTCCGATTTGACTATTATTTTGTCACCATTGAAATTGATCAGATTACCGTTATCATGTAATATGCGTAGAGCGATAATATCGAAGTACTGACTATCATCAGGCTGGATTGACGTCAAATTATTCAGACCGTGAAAACTTACGTAACATGTTGAATATTCACTAATTCACATCCTTTCATTGCTGGTAGCAGAAACTATGTGTGACTACATTCACATCATTCTTTTAACAATAACAACGAAACACTTTTCTTGTAGGTGGACCATCACTCACATCGAAATTACTGCTGCTGAAATCACTGTGATGGTTCTGACCGTACTGATACCTCAAGACATCGTCATAAACCTCTAGATTTCTTGTTAGCTTTTCCCATACTAATGTGATGCACACCCAATCAACACCTCTTTTGGAATATCTTAGAGTTGTTCTTCACCCAGTTTCCTTAGAGTGTACTCTGGAATATACGACCAATGAATGACTCAAATCTTCTAATGCTTTCCCTGTCCTGGTGCCATCACCATGTCCTATTCTTCAGATACGAATGACCACACCACACTATGTTGAATTGCTGCTGACATTCATAGTTATGAAGAATAGTATTGGTTGGTCTCAATCCATGAACAAAATGACGACTCAATTCACCGGGTGGTACTAAATCGCCAAAACTATTGAAGTATTTTGCTAAGATTCCGGACTATGTCGACTATTCAAATTGACTATAGCCGATTAAAATCGTTGTGGTCCTGCTGGGGAAAACTCTTTTCTGCTTCATCGACAGGAATGCTTCATAACATCGCTTATCTGACAAGCTCTTCCCTAACGGCTGCAGTGAGGACGCCATATATGTAAAGCTATCGATGAATCACAGCTTTAGGAATTGTATTTGCAATTTACCAAATTCATTTTTTTTTATTTCTTTTACTGAGCATCAGATGCTCAGTAAAAGAAATATTATTTTCCCCCATTTAACGATGACATCCACATTTTTTTTTTAGTGTATAACTATTTCATGAACAAGTGGTTGTCGAAGCCGCTCAAATTATGATTGTGTAGCTCCATATCTTTTCATCATTATTAGGTGACAATAACTTCACTCAATTCAAAGGGTTTTTCACAAATAGAGCAATTTGCAGCAGTTTAAAATTAATTCTCGTTTGAATCTGGTAATGGCTTTGTTGGTACGATGCGATTCATATATTTATAATAGATAGCGCTCAGGTCAGACTCCAGTCTGGTTACAATTACTTTGGCAGCATGTGCCCCATGATATAGAAAAAATTTGAAGGTCGAATAACCGAAATAACATCGAATTCGGTATTATGAGAATGAAGTAAGGCTAGTGAATAAATGATTCATTCGTGGAAGAACGTGTAGGATCCGGCTCATTTGTATGTATAGGTTTTAGAATTGATTTAACTGCTTTAAAAATTCTCAACTTACGATATATTTTCTAGTACAGTCCTTCCATATTCATCAATTCAATCAAAAATACATCAGGCTGATTAACGGAAAAACAGATTTTGAAACAGATTTTTTTTTAAATACATCAAGCACAAAAATACATCTTATGCCCGTGAGATGAAATTTGTGATAAAATTAACCTTGATAGATCTTTCATATAGCAATAAAAACTATTGCCAGATTCATTGGTTATGTTCAACAAATTCACAATGCAACCGAGAATCTGCTCTGGGTCGTTTTGCTGGGGGAACCGCATCATCATCCAGCCTGCAGGACTGCATATGATGACGACGCACGTTATCTTCATGTCTGAAACTTTCACTACTTCCTAATGGTGAAACAAATTTGTAGGAATATTCAGTACAGGCGATATCCAATTTTCAAATCTTCGAAATAGCTGCGTGACATGGCTCAAGTTCATTCGGGGTCGAAGTCACCTTGTCAGAAATATGATTCTAGAAGACACCTCTTGTTCACTCAGTAGAATGTTGTTTGAAATCGTATCCTTAAAAATTTGAGATAGCCGCGTTACTGGCTTGAGTTGATCAAATTCATCAAACTCATCTTGTCAGGAATATATGGCGTGAATTAAAGTCAAACCCAAAACACTCTCCTGACTACATCTTGCGATGCAGGTAAAGGTCATTTTAAAGTTGACATGTGACAGTTCCGAAATCAGCTCAAACCAACTACTTGAAGTATTTTCTATTTTGCTTTTCTTTTTTAGTGACCCGGAAATAAAAAGTTCATTTAAATGCTGGAGCAGACTTTTTCAAATATTGTTTACACATTTTCCGACTCAATATCTTGGAATATTCATTATTTCATCACAGTTTTCGGGAGCACGTTGTCTTAGGTGAACACTAGCTGCCTAAAGCATCGGAAACATACTTCCAAATATTGTAGTGAATTTATCGATTATTTGACTTTTAATAATAATTTAGTATATTCCAAATATAATCCTATCAAATTATGACACACTACCAATAACCAACTCTCCACACTGTAGATGATCATTGGGCATAGAAGTCATGTGATCTGAGCAGATCTAATGAGCCAAGAATGATACATCTTGGAAGGATTCATGCCATTTTGGGCAGATTGGTCAAACTGGAATACAATCTTACTCAAGCGTCCATTATTAGAATGTTTATATTATCATTCCTGAGAATGCTATTAGCCAGAATCTTTCTTGGAAGCTAAGACATTATCTGAGAAACACTGGCTTTATTACCTACAAAAGTAATACCAACACCACTCTTATTGTTATTACTACGATTTTTGTAAACAATTCACATATATTATTGAGTAAAGTTCAGCTAATGTGTTAATTTTTCATTTGTCCATTATCAGAAATTATGGATTTCGACTAATACTCTGATAGTTAACATCACTATGAAAATAGACATACAGAAGTCGGAAATGATTGTCCAATTACATCGCCAGTGACGAGAAGTGTATAGTAATTTCATGAATTGTGAGTGAATTAAACAAAATTTTATTTGTTTCTTAATTGAGTTCTACAAAGGAATTAATCGATTTTAATTCTGGTTAGGCTCAAAAGCTAACCAATTATGAGCCAAAATTCACAAAAACCTAAAAAAATCTTAGTATATAAAAAACTGTCTACTTTCAATATCTGTGGTCATGAACACTATTGATCACTGCATCAAGGACTACATAACACTGAAAATTTACAAAAATCCATTTCCCATGAGAAACGTACATATTCTTTTGGAATTTTTGGGAATTTTTTGTATAAGAATCAATAGAAAATGCGGTAATATTTACTCTAGGAAACATGGACATTAATATCAAACTTACACTCGACTGTGATCTCTAATGACCAACATCAGAACGCTCGAAAAAAACACCAATACTCCAAAAATAGCCGCAGGTACCAACATCATATTGAAAAATTCCAGCCAACCAAAATAAAATGCTACTTCACTTCCAAAGTACATTTCAATCATATCCAAAGGTATTTCTTTGTACCAAAATTGAAAGTTAGCCCAGTAGTGGTGTAATAACTGTAAAGATACAAATTGAACTTTAAAAATGTATATAACATGAATATTACTGGAGTTTTATCTCAACACCAAATCGTTATTTTCAACACCTCGACACGTGTTTCAATTACCAGTTTAATCTTCTTCTTGAAGAAGATTAAACTGGTAATTGAAACACGTGTCGAGGTGTTAAAAATAACGGTTTTGTGTTGGGATAAAACTCCAGTAATATTTATCACTACACCAAAGGTTCCAGACCGTACATTAAAAATGTATACCATGGTGACAAACAAACAAAATGATAATTATACATTTGTTTTCATCATTTTATCATCTCAAAAAATGTCTAAATAGGTGAACTCGGTATTCAGTTGAACTGTTGAATTGTGTTTCTCTTGAAAAAGTCCCAGAGAAATTTCATCACTTTGTATCGATGAAATAAAATGATTTATGAAATCAACTTTATTGAATACGATAAAAAGTAAGTTGACCTTCGATCTCCTAGATCAGAAAAGTCTAGTGTTCAGTACTTTGATGAGCTATCGCGAATGATAGGAAGCGTTGTCAAGAACTATTACACTACTCGCATCCAAATTTGAGATCAATGTGGTTTCAAACCATTTTTTGAAAATATTAGCTTCCATGTTCTTATGATTGTCAACATTGCAGTCCTCAAGTTTATTTTCACATAATTTCAAAGAATTCAGAACCCATCCTTTACTTCTTCAGCAGTACACAATTCGCGATCGTTTGTTTGCAGGCATGTTAGGCGTACACATTCTCAAACCATCAGTCCACCCTTTCGTAACTGTGTCGTGAGTGTCATACCAAGATTCGTCCAAATAGAAAATTTGCCGTTGTTCTTGTCTATATTTAGTTAATAGTTCTAAGTGTTTATTACGCAATTCCACTATTCTTCTGTTTTCCATGACTGTTTGACGTTTGTTCATTATTTTAAATGTAAATGTAAATCATAGTTTTGTTACAGCAGCTCACGTTATGGTCGGAAGTATTCAATTTCTTCCTTATGATTTCAGTTGTAGAAATTTCATTGCTTTTGTAACAGTCGTATATTGTTTTTTCAATGATTTTATTAGATGAACATCTAAAGGTTTTGTTAATCCTGTATCACATCGCGTCCCGCATTCATAAGGTTTGTTTTATACTATTTTACGTACAGTTGAGAAAATATTTTTGGTCAAATCTGATGTTGCTTTTAATAGTTTGTTTTTATCGAAACTAAACTTGAGATGTGGATTCTTATATACATTGAAACATACTTTTTGTGTTTCAATATTCAAATGCATCCGAATCTTATTCACTGGTATCTCTTTTTCGCATTGTTCACCATCCCTATTGGAATCACTACACTGGATAAAGTCTGCGTTGGTATCACACTCGTTAATACTATTAGTACTTGTCCAAGGATGCCACATTTTAAATAGATAACAAAAATTTCAAGTAATTATAACTGCACAATATCGAATTTCAATATTCAAATCGCGATCAGTTCCTGAACTGAACATTGATGACACGACGGCGAAAACCATCTCCGTATTCCCCCGTTTTCTATTCGTCACCGTAACATGACTTCAAATTTAATTTTATGACTCTTCAGCCAATCATAAAACTCGGTGAGTAATAATTATCCAATACGAACTTCCAAGTCTACAGTCCACGTGGACTAGTTCGCAGCCGGTTCATTTCAATGTATCGGTATTTTTGACCTTTGAGAGTGCTGCCAGCTTTAAGTATGCAAAAAAATTGTTTACTTCGACTATACCACCCGCTTGTTCGTAAAAAACACCATCCCTGTGAAAACATGGTCAATTAAATTAAATACGGTGATTTAATAAGGTTAAGAAAATGAGAGTAATTGATACGTGGGTTGAGAGGGCACGACGCATTTGTGAACCTGAGAGTCTTTCTGAAGAAATAAATCACTTAAAAATTGCATTCAAAGAAAATGGGTCTAGCGAAGTAGAATTCGAGCGATCTATACGACCTAGCAGAGAGAACGCTAAAGTAACCCCAGCTAGACCCGTTGAGAAAAAAGCTTTTCTTCCCTATGTTAAAAATGTTACAGACCGGATTGGAAGGATTTGAGGAAAACACGACGTGAAACAATATTTCAATATTTAGGCCAACGAAAACTTTCAGAAAAAGTCTGAGGTCAGAGAGTTTTAAGCAACTCCCGTTGTATACCGGATTCCATGTAGCTGCAGGTCGGTTTACATTGGAACACAAGAGAAATTGTCGCTTCGAACAAACCAACAAATTAGCTGTTGCCAAATATGCTCTCAGAGAAGGCAATTACATTTTACAATTCAAAGATATAGAAACACTCAATAAAACTCAAAAATACTAGCCAAGAATATATAGAGAAGGAATAGATCAGGAACACGGGGTACTTTCACTAAAAACGAAGAGGCAATGAACATGAATAAAATCTGGCTACCTGATCTCAATTGTACACAAACAAGGTCAGGTAATCCAATTGAGAGAAACAAACCCACGCCCACCTATGATAATATAAAACCGGAGACAAATTCTAGCATTGCACTTTCTGCGTTGAGAACTACTCGAGCACTTCGACTGTTCCTCTGTCGCCTTTGATAATATCTATCGCAGAAGTAGACGAAGCGTCAGATATAAAAATCTGCAGCATCCGGAAAATAGCTTCGACACAGTTATCTTCAGCCATGAAAGTTTACATTCTTTGAATTATAAGAGTTTTAATTAATTCCAAGGAACAAGAAATATCAACGAAGATAAAAAATAGAAGGCTATCATTCAGAAATTTTTTTCTTCAGATTTTGAATTTTTGGAAAGTATACTTTTGGCTACTCCATCCTTATACATAAAATGTGGGCAACTCCCAGAAACAAACTAAAAGAAAAATGTTTCTCGAAACGACTTCTTCCATTTGAACATTGAATTTCACGAAAAAAAAAACGTTCATATGCACATTTGCACATATGTACATTATTTGAAAATTACTTTTTCCCTGATCAGTTTGTATTTCTAACATTCATTATGGAATTTAGTCAGATATCATTCACACGATTGCTATACAATATATTATATGAAATTAATTGTTTTCTTCCATCTTTTGTGCATGAAAACGGAGAAGTAGAAAACCAAAAGTTTCCTTTCCCATGAACTTATTTTGTTTTAGATTTGAAATTTCTCTGGTAGTTTATCATATATTTCAATGTCAACAAAAAAATGACTACATCCTAAATTCAATAATCCATTGAGTGGTTTGTGTTGTTTTATCATAGATGGTATGTACTTCAGTGAAATTTAACATTGTTTTTTTATAATTGAATGAGTCAAACAACAAATTTTCAATTTAAAAATCTAGTGATCAAGCAGGCCATTCCAAAAGAACCACGCCTGCCTATAGATCGATTTGTCATCCCCTTTCGAAACAACCTGTTATAACGGGATGCCGAAGATCAATTTGAAGGTATTTGGATTTGCCTGAACTACAACGGTAGCACCGGTCATGTGGGGCCCTTCTTCTAAGAGGATCAATGATCGATGAATTAGCTGTTGTCCAAATTGAATTTAGACATATTCGATTCCAATATATCATTCAGATATCGCACACCTAGATCTAAACAGATATTAACTCAAAAAAGCTATTTTTCTAGAAAAGACGAAAAACTTATTCCCGTATCCCTGTACGCAGTAAAATTTTTCTGAATGATATAATTCTTTTCAAATGCAAGGTCAGGAAAGATGTTGTAAGATTCTCAAATTTTATACATACATTAGGGCTAAAAATTTGATTTTTGTAGTTATTTCATTTTGCTTAATAAATGTGTGTGTATTTTTATTATTATTTTGAGTTGAACCTGTTTTGTTGAATTTAGTTTTGAGTTATCTCTCTTTTGAAGTAGCAACATGAACTTGAAATATAATAGTATTTTGTATTGTTTATTATAGTCCAACTCTTAGAGAAACTCTTGTGACTAATAAAAAGGCAATATTGGCAGATTAGTTAGCGAAAATAACACAAGTATTCAAATCAAACAAATTTTTATTCAATAATAATATGAAAACTAACTAATGATAATCGTCGAATTATAAAAATACTCAAAATAAAATTAACTTATACCTTGGAACATAAAAAATATACTTTCTGCTCTATAATAATTTTTTAAACTGTATATCTAAAATATAATATTGGCACTTTCAGATCACATTTTCTCAAATTGTGTGGGCAAAAAGATAATAAACAGTATAAAAAGAATACAACAGTCAATTAGTTATTATCGCCCAGAACGCCTTTATAATAAACATCATAATATGATTTCAGAATAACGTTTTTAACTATCAATTCTTTTATGTCTTTTCTTTTTGCATCCGACAATGCAATTTTCCCTGTGTATGCCTGTGTTAAGCCAATTGAAAACAACGATAGATCTGTGGCTGTCCCGGTTTCCCTTGCGCGGAGAACCCGCTTTCGCACACAAGCTTTTCTATATGCTTCTTCTTGAAATGATGTTTTGTAGAAAAACGCCTCAGGGTGTGTTTTTTCAACTTTAAGAATCTTAATGTCATGCCACTTGATCGGACTTCTCTCCTCGTCTATACTGAAATTGGTGCCCCACGATTCTTGCAAAGCTTTGACGTCATAAAACTTATCATGAGTCATTTCTACGACTGTGTAAGGTTTCCCTGTCTTTTTTGCAGTAACAATCAACGTTTCATACTGCTCTGGTATGTAGATGGGACCGGACTGCAAATATCTTTTGATCTGCTTTTCAATTACACTATGCACATTATCACCTTCATTTTGTGAGTGCCCGCGTATTAAAAATTTGTGAGTTATTGACTTAACTCTCAATTTGTTGACGGCGTAGGCATATTCAGATAATAAAAACTTATTTTTTTGTTGACCACCACAATTATCCGAATAGAAAATTATATCAATTTCTCTATTCGGATTCTGGTCTGCCTGAGATTTAATATAGTCAAGTATACAGCTCCCAATCTCAACAGCTCCTCTCCTTCCTTCGGTTTCATCCCAAAAGTAACACAAGACATTTTTTGCCCTTAAATCACTGATCGTAAAATTGAAGCAGTTAATCCTGTATTTATAAAAGAATAAGGATACTTTTCCTTTAGGAATTTGCAATACAGCTTGCAAGTCGTAAACTGCTACGATGGTACCATCGGTTCTATTTTTGTCATTTTCTTTTTCAGATCTTGCCAAAGTCTTTTCTTCCAGATGCTGTTCATATTCTTGACCTAACTTGTGCTTTTCTTCTTCATCTGAGTTTTTGTACCTTTCGCTCAGATCACACTGATCCTTTTTCGGCACGAAAAAAGATATGTTGAATTCCGTGTTGAATATCCTATTGAATGTTGAAGACGTGGCAAAAGTTAAACCATCAGTTTCACGAACTCGTCTATAATCTCTGTAGATATCGGCCAATGATTTATCACTTGAAATAAATTCTCGAGTGGTTTGGGCTCTCAAGTAGTGAGATTCAATTTTTGGAATACTATTTATGAAATCTATAACGCTCTGTTTGATTTGTGGGTCAATAGTTGGATGATGTTCGTGCTTTCCTCTCATATCAGCTTCAATAACTCCTGATTCCGCTTTCTTGGAAAGTGCTGTTTTTTCGCTTTATAGCTCAAATCAAGAGTTGATTTGAAAAATGGCTTGCATACTCTAATTCTGGAACCATCAACTTCAAAATAAAAGGCGGTGTTGAGAGCTCGAAAGTCTTGTGTGCTTGAGTATCGATATTTAGGCTTTATTGAATGTGAGTGTCGTACTACAAACTCTCTCTGCCTTTCAAGATTGCCTAATTTCCAAAATGCATCAAAGAGCTGTTGTCTTGACACTTCGTTGATCTTATCTTTGCATTTCAGGCGACATTTTTCTCCACAGGGGGGTCCAACCTTTCTTTCCGGCACTTGTTTCTTCGACTTAGACAGTGACTGGTAGGCTTTTCCAGAATTTCTCAACACTTTGGCGACTTTTGATTTCCACATTGTTGGTGTACGTAGTCTTTTTCTACTTTTTTTTTTCTATCAAGGGCTCTACGGTATCAATTTCAGCATTGTGAGTGTTTACTTATACATGATTATATTCGGTGTCCGAGCTGCTACTGCTAGTGGTAGATGAAGACGATGAGGCAGATACAACCTTTACTGGTGCTTTACTTTTTTGAACTAGTTGGTAAGTGGGATCCTCATCAGAGTCGTCAATATCACTTTCGTTACTTCGGATTGGTGAAATGTAATAGTTATGTCTACAAGTGATCTGTTGTTTAGACGTACTTGAAAGAGATTCATCTATCATGGATAAGCTATTAAACGAGTCTTTATCGCTGGTTGATATCTCGAAAACATCTCCTACTGTTTCACGTTGAGTAAGTATAATAGGGGTGATATTTTCTTTGTTCTCCTTTGCTCTTGATTCTTTTACCATATTTATTAAAATTCGTCCACGATTCATTATTTTTCTGAAATAGAAAATGACCATTTTACTAATTGTAAAGTCCTGTGTATTTCGATTGCATGCCTACAGGAGCAATATAGTATAATCTAAAAGGATCTAACTTAAAAATTTATCAGTAACTACACAACAATCTATGTAGTCGCTAGATGAAAATTACAATATATTTAGATGGAAAAACTCCAATAGTGACTGGTGAAAAACTTTAAATTCATTGGTTTTTTAAAGAAATATAGGAGTCAAAAATATGAGTCAACAAAACAGATCTAACAACGAATAAAAAAAAATTCAACAACACAGTAACAATTCTAAATAAAATAACAAACTTTGCTTACCTTGCCAGCGATAGTGGTTCAACTCAAAATGTTGTATTTATTTATTTAGCACCAATTATGAAAACAGCAACAACTTAAAATAATATGGCTTTAATATTCAACAATAGGGACACAACTCAAAATAATTCTTCTTCGTTTAATATGCGTACATGCGTTCCGGTTGCAATACTGATAACAACTAGCGATGTCCCTATTTTGACGGGGGAGGATGTACGCACGCTGGTTCAACAAAAAAGGACTTCAGTACCATCTGGCGTCACGTAGTGGGAATATTTTTAATTCTGTTTTATTGGTCGGTAGGTAATGAGATAAGCAATTCGACAGTGAGCATAACTCAAAAAATGATATTTTTGAATTAGCTCCCTTTAGATCTAGGTGTGCGATATATCAAATATACATCAATAATATTAAAGGGGACTTTTCATGATCGACAGTAAGTTTGTGATATTTTATCCAAAAGGCCAATAATGTAATGTCATTAATTATCATTGTTTAATTCTTTAGAACTATTGAAAAAGTGAGGTGATTTTATATCATCCACGTTCAACTCAATAATCCCCTTTATCAGTAATTTCAAATATAAATAAAAATAAATCTGGTTCAAAAATAGATGCTTGTAGAAGTTTGTAATGAACTGATAATCCTAATGATTGAATGAATAATAATAATGTAATAATAATGGCTTTTATTGATGGTTCCATGCAATTACAACCAATCAAATGACAGTATTCGATATCTACGTACGATTAATCATGGCAAAGATTGCTCTTTCATCTAACCGTAAGACCAAATGAAGGAAAAAACAATATGTTATCAAGAACAGTGCAAACAGTATATACAGCAAAATTGAAATACAAAATATATATATTTTTGAGCTTGAAGAAAGGTTGATTGATTTCGACATAACTCGATTAGTTGAATCTATTTATTGTAAGAAGATATTTTTTTTAACTTTGGTTTGAAGCTTCCTATCAATCGGTAAAGGTTTATATTCAATAGGTATCTGATTACATGAATAGGCAATATGGTAAATGAAAGATCCGCGAAATAGGGAAGTTTTATGTTGTGATATTATTAAATGTGTCCTGAATCTCAAGTTAGGATGGTGTCTATCAGTTCTGAAGGATATTTTTTAGAAAAGATAAGAGGGTTTTTTGTTTGAAGGAATTTTTAAAAAAAATTTGCAGATGTGAAATATGTTCTCGTTTCCTCATACCCGTAATGAGCCTAATGGATGCATTCTGGAGCTTTTATATTCTAAAACTGTCACTCTACAACATTCTTGGACCATACAACATGTGTGTATAGTTGGCATGTGAAAGAACTAAAGCATCTCAGAGTATAATATTAGTTTTTTCATTCAGAAATGTTCTAGTTGGAATATATCATTTTCAAATTTGCATAACCTCGTTTCGGAATTTGAGAAATGTATGTTTTGAAACGAAGACTGTTGTCAAGATATAGGATCATTTTTTTTGTAACTCGTTCCAAGGGAAATTCTGTTCCATCTAATACATTTATCAGACCAGAACAACGATTTCTCGCCGCTGTTCTAGCAAAAAGCATGACACTAGATTTAGATGCATTAGCAGATAGGCAATATTCAGTTGACAAGGATAATAACATATCGGGATCGATATTAATTTGCCATAGGGCTTCGTTAATTGAATTCTCGTTGAATTCCATGTACAGTTGAGTATCGTCGGCATAGCAATGCATGGTTACAAACTGCAGTAACTTATAAAATTGAGATGTGTATAAAACGAACGAACGAAAACAAGAGAGGGCCCAATATTGAACCTTGAGGGACACTGTTTTTTAATTTGTATTGAATCAGATTTTTCGTTATTATACCTTCTTTGAAAACGATTGCAAAGGTAACTGTTTAGTAGTGCTAGAGCATGCATTGAAAACACTAGGTAGTCCAAAATAGCAAAGAGAAGTTCATGGTATATGTGATTGAACGCCTTAGAATGCACATCATCCATAACTTTCAGGAGGGCAGTCGTACAAGTGTGGTCAGGTCTGAACCATGACTGACACTTGGGTAATATATGGAAGTTATTCAGATAATTACGCATCTGCAAGTTCAATATTTTTAAAAAACTTTTGATACCGCACATAATATGCCGATTGGCCGGAGATCGCCTAAACTTTCTGGGCTAGAATTTTTGGCAAACGGAAGAACACTTGCTTGCTTCCAGAGGGATGGATAGGAATCAAATGATATGCAGTAATTGAATAAGTGAGTGGTGATACGTGGAAGGATTGTGGGGCAGCAGTATAATAACATTCTAATGCTTACCTCATCAGGTCCTACAGTATTCGACTTCATGTTCAAAATAAACATATACATTTCTTCGTCATCAGTAGCTTCATAGGAGAAGTTGGGATTGTTTATATTATTACAAAAAAAATCATATTTTTATATCAAGGGAAAAGTTTTGTAGTTGATGGTTATACTTTCAAAAAATTTGTTGATGTCTTCAACGTTCTGTAAGTGGTCTGGAATGGATTTAAGATTTCTTTTATTATGAATGTTCAAATCGGATAAATCTTTCCAAATCTGCTTACTTCTTGTAAGCCCAAATATATTAAAATACTCCCTCAAATTCCAGTACTATTTATTTTTTTTTGTTCGATAAAACTATGTAAATATTGCAAATCAAGAGTTAATGTTGTTGAATATTATAAATGATATTCACTATTGCAATTTTATACCAAAACAAATTCATGATTCACATTGCTTTTTGAATTTCATAACAAATCGTAATCTATATTTTTAATTTTGTGCAACTTAGAATTTCAGACAAAAGTAAATAGTTGTTCTGGAATAGCATCTTGATTAGTTAGGAATACACAAAAAGTTATTCAATGCGATCTACTGAAAAGTGAAGTAATTGCATTTAATACAATATTTGAATTTTGGAACAGCCATTGAAAAAATCTGATACTCATTAATAATCTGGATACAATAACTACATTGTAAATAGGGCGGCCGCAAACGAGCAGGCGATAGTGACCAGTAAATTGAACAAATAGAGAAAGAATGAGTTAATTGAAATACTGACCAGTTTCAGAGAAAGTTTAATCTTCCTCTTGAAGATGATCACTTGGTGATCGAAATACGTGTCGAGGTGTTAAAAATGACAATTTGGTGATTGATTCGGCCGTTACTTGATGAAGATCCATAGTAATTTCACAAACTTCACGATCTTGACAAACGATTTGATCTCCACAAACTTTATTGATTAAGTGAATAATCACTTGAAAAAGCTGATGTTTAGTGAAACAAGTTGTGATATATTTTTTCAAAAAAGTTTGTGGAGATCAAATCGTTTGTCGAGATCGTCTAGTTTGTGAAATAACAATTTGGTGTTGGGAAAAAAATCCAGTAATATTCATTACTACACTAAAGGTTCAAAACAATGCATCACCAGCAACGTTAAAGAACTTGTTTTTTTATTTACATAGCACATATGATTTAATTCCTAAATGTTCTGCCAATATATAACTCAGGAGACGTTCCACACTTTAATTTATATACTCCTGATTTCTCAAATTTGGATGTTTTGTCTTTATTATTTTTAATTAACTTTCCCAACGTATTACCTGTTCTATATGCAATTTCAATATTTCGTTTCCTCTAAAATGATGAAACTTTTTCTGTTGTTTATCCAAAATACGTTAAAGGTCTATAATTTTGATTTTGATTATCCAATTTATCAATAGGAAAATATTCTCCAATCGCTTTTGAGTAGACTTTTTTGGAAAGTATTTTGTTCAATAATTCAGCTTCAAACCCATTGTTTACTGCAATTTGCTTGATGATATTAAGTTCTTTATTGAAATTATCTATTGAACGAGAAACATTGACTAATCTGTGAATCATGCTATTATAAGCTGATACTTTGTGTTGATATGGATGGGTTGAATCGTAGTGTATAGTATTATCTGTTTAGGATCATATTTGTTGTTCATTTTTCTAATTGTTGAGTCCAAGAAATTGATTGAGTTTGAGTTGTTTGCTTCTACTTCAGTAGTGAATTTAATGTTCTCATGAATTTTGTTAATATCCCTATGAAAATTATCTAATTGTCTCTTAGAAGGGAAAACTGTTGTACCTAGAGCAAAGGGTACTTTGAAATGATTTTCATTCAGGACCGACATCACCATCTGTCAATTTGAAATTGAGGTACAATCCTCTCTTGCTTGTCTTTCAGTGGTTCACTTATGTTTCGCCCGTCACAGACGTATTTTGAAGTGGCGCAATGAAAAAGTGTTCTTTCGCCATAAAAAGTAAATAATTTGCAACATATTCGTGTGTAATAGTGTTCAATAGTGAGTAAAAACATAATGTTTTTTCTTTGGAAACTTAACTTCGCCACGAAGGCAGCCATTTTTTGTTATATTGCAACCTCTTGTACCTTGAAACATCGGTATTTTTTCTATTCAGAACTATGCCGCATAGTAAAGAAGGTAAAAAGGTAAAAAACGAGATCCCGTGAATCCAGAATCATAAGGTTCTAGAAGCTGTTAACTTCTCTGATCCAGAGAAGAAAATTTTATGCAGTGAATATTTTTCACATAAGCCTTGCAACACTTTCAAGAGAATCTAGAAAGTATAAAGAAAGTGGAGGTGCTACCTATAAATACACTGCGAATAACGCCGTCAAATGAGTCTTTTCCAATGAAAATAATCTGGTAGAATGGCGAAAATGCAATATGGTTTGACAAAAAGTGGGGTGAGAAGTTTGGCTTACAAATTTGCCTTTGTCAATAAAAAGAATTATCCACCAGGATCAGGAAACTGGAAGCTACTAGCTTGAGTTGATCTACAAGTTTTAATAAAACAAACGGAAATAGTTTTTTTGACAACCTTCAAAGTGTTCATACTCGTTTTGGAATAATCACTCCACAGAGAATATGGAATCTTGATGAGACTGGGCTCAGCACGGTGCAATCACAGTCCAAAATAGTAGCCCCCAAAGGAATAAAGCAACTTAGTAGTGCTACTTCGCCTGAAAGAAAATCGCTATTTATTATGATTGTCGCTGTTGTATGATAGCCAATCTTGATATTCCCTGGGGTATTTTTTAAAGACAAGATGATATATGGTGCACCCCCTGGAACTGTTGGGAGTGTAAAGAATCGTCTAATGAGAAAATGTTTTCTAAATCTTTAGACCCCCTAGATTTCCCCCTATACGGTCCTTCAAAAACAGTTTATGGTCAATGTTTCGAGTCATGGCTGGTCAACTGCTTTGCCAAGGGCTTTTACTCCAAGTAAGGTTTTAGATAGTCAGGAATTTCCCCGTTGGATAGAGCAATTTTTTTGGAAGAGGACTTTCTTGGGGCTTACGTCATTGATCGCGAACCACTCACTGAAGTTCTTTCTAACAGTTCACCTTCAAATTCAATCAATGTTTCAATGCCTGTCAATGTCTCAAGAAGAAACTAGGCATCATCAAAAAAGATCTTCAACGGAATTGTTACTCCAAAGTGATATTGAAGCAAGCTTTGGCTAGAAGACAGCAAGAGTCTCGCGAGGAAAAGAAGTCGTCACAACCAGCGCTTGTACTTCCCTACAAATAAATTGCGTCCAAGTACAACTCAAAACCTTCTTCAGATCCGGAAATATCATCTGTAGCAGCCCCACGAAAACCAGGCTACCAAATGCGGATTGCGATTTCAAAAGTGCGGCAAATACTATATTGGTGAAACTAAGAGGCCATTGAAAGTCCGCATTGCCGAACACAAGAAACGCACCCAGCGAGGAGAAACCAGCAAATCGGAAATATCAGAGCATGTTTGGACTCATCAACATAACATCAAGTGGTCACAAGTTGAGATTATCCACAGGAAAGAACACTGGTTTAGGAGGGATTTTAAAGAAGCTGCATATATTTTGTGCAAGCTAGCGTAGAGATACACAACATATGGAAACCCATAGTCAAGAGAAAAACGGTCAACTACCGCCAAAAGGTCATCTCCCGCTAAACCGGTGAAGTAGAGAGAGGAAAGAGGGGATAAGTAAAAGCACTGGAATGACTTATAAATAGTCATCTCTCGGAGGAACAGTCCAATCATCACTCGAAGACGATTGTGGATACTTAACAATCGAAACATCGTGAAGTAACTTGGCTTGAAATCTTTTAATTTTTAGTTCATTATAATTGTTGAATTTTCATTTTTCGATTAATTTTTTTTCATTGTAATTTCATTTCAGAGGTTTTTTCCGAATATAATTGTTAATTTCAGGTATTCATTTCAATTTTGAATTTTATTTAATTTTTTAGGGATTTCAAATCATATTATATCATATTAGACAATGGTAGTCCGAACCGATGAAATTCACCATGAAACATTGTCAACCACCTTCTAACGAACAAAGTTTTAACATTACAATGTTTTTGTGTAATTACTTGGATATAATCCATTCAATTGAAAACAAGCACAGTGATTGAAATATCACTATTGTGGCTGTCACTTATATGTAGATGAATGTTTGATACTTCACTTACTTGTCTATTATTTGCATTCACTACGTCACTAGGACCGAATATCAGCGGGCCTTCATGTAATGGATATGCTGAATTAATAATGCCTAATTTCATTAATTTTGATAAGCCTCTTTGATCTTCATCTCTGCCATATTTTGTACTCTCCAACAGTTTATTGATTAAAATAATTCGCTCGCTACTAACAAATTCCCTGCAAATACCAATTTCTATAATCAGGCATCTTGACGTAAATACAGTGCGTACAATAAGTTACGCATAAATTAATTATGACCTAAATTAACAAATATTTTTAAAATAATGATTTTATATACATAATGATGACATTACCGTAGAATAGGTAATAATACGAAAAGTACAAGTAATTCATGAAGTAATAAATAATGAATCACAGTAAAATAAAAATTTAAAAAATCATGCTTTGTTATAATGATAATTCATCCACGTAATACAATAACATTGAAAAATGTAGGTACTTTAGGTAGGTACTTGGTGGTAGAAGCTATTGAAGAGAGTCGTCAAAAATTCGTTGAAATAATAGTACACTCCAGTCTGTAGAAGTTTTCTCAATATTTTCTTGGATTTGTTATCTGAAGTTTCATTTTCGAATGAATCAAACTAGTTAAGAATTTTAACTCCAATGTATAGTGCTGAAATTTCGTTTTCTTCTAAATGCAGCTATGCCTACTTTGAATATGTACACCACATTGGTCAGGGTAAATATTTTCAACTTTACATCTCTTTTTTGTAAAATAAATGTCGAGTTGCTGTCGACAGAATTTTCCCAAAATTCGACACCGTAAAAGATTGTACTTTGGAAATAACTGTTATATACACTCTTTACTACGTTGAAACCCACTTAATTTTTTATAGTTTGTATTGCATATATGACACTAGATAGCTTTTTATTCATCGCTGCTATATGCATCCTCCAATCTAACTTCTCATCTAGAATGTATCCTAAGAATTTGGTTTCTGTAGTTGGCTTCAATACTCCATCTTTTGTAAAAATTGACTGTTTTATTGAAATTGATCAGAAACTTGTATGCTGTGAACCAATTTAGAATGTCTATAGTTCGAAAAATAGAATATAGACAATCCTGCATCTGAAAATATATATATCAATAAATTATATAACAGGACAAAAGTATTCAAGAATGATTTCACTAAAATTTTGTTGTATCTATTATGTTAAAGATATTGGCTCTAGAATCACCGATTAAAAACAATTTTAGCTCTGTCTCGAATAATACATTTGGTAGGTATTTCAACTCTCAGGGAAAAAAATTGTTTATTTTTGGTGACAAGTATTTATAGGATTACTCTATGAATAGAATATATTGGTAACCCATTCGTTATATATCGGGTATTTGTTTGATTTCATGACATCTTATGGCACATCTGTTGAGTACTTGTGCAAAGGCTTGTAAAAAGGCTATGTCGGTTAATCCATGTTTTTGTGAAGTATCAGTTCTAGGAATCTCTTTCGAAAATTCCTAACAGAGTCATGTGGTTTTCGAATGCTGCCCCTCAAGGTCCATAATACATAACTCTCAGCTGGTTTTCAGATAACAAGTTACTTATATATCGAAATTCATAAGATTATAAATTCTTATTCCTTGATAATAGGTTGAACACGGTCAACCCATCTTAAGTATCCATTATTTATAACTTCTGATTTTTTGACGTTTGTTTGCTGAGAGAGTATGATCAATCTTTTCGACGTCTATTTCTATTGAATTGAAGTATGGTGATTTTGATTTGGAAAACACTTCTTTCCAGGTTTATTGTTAATAATTTTTGGTCGAACCATGGCTTTATGAGGAACATGTCATTATAAACTTTGATTTCAATCCATTCTAACAAGCTGCTTCATACAATATCGTAGAGTTAGGTTAATGGTCTGGATGGGAAAAGTATTGAAACTACAACGGTTCTTTGCGGCGCTCAGTATTCGACAAACATGTTTTCACTCCAAACATTCCAACTCGGACACACTGATATCTGTTCAATATGTGATTTTTAAATGGTTTGAGACACTTTCCTCTAGCTCCAATTTCTTCCAAAGATTCTCAAGGAAGAGGGTGGTTATCAGCTTCGAATGCTTTGGCTAGATCTATGAGTCGTGTATTCAGAGCAGAGTATATATCAACAGTCAGATAAGGAATATCATCCTCAGTGGATACCTCTTCTTTGAATCCAAACTGTCTGAGAGTATTTGGTAGCGTTTAGGAGACGATTCACTGACCTTTTCAAATATTCCAGTGGTGTTTGTTATATTCGTCTATAATTGCTCGGCAAAGCATTTTCTCCCACTTTGAATATCAGAATAACAAATGTGTCTTCAAATGTTGAAGGTCATTTCATCATATACCTATAGCAATGGCTCTATAATGTAATTGAATATTATCTTGATTGTTTATGATTTCAAGATATCATAACCAGGTGGTTTGTTATTTTTTAATTTTGAATGATTTCTTGATGGTATGTTATCAGCAATACTAGTGAGTTTAGATTTTTGTTTTCTCCAAATCTAATATTTTTGTTAATTTTGATAGTTTTCGCTTCTTCCTTTCAATATTTTTTAATTTTTTTCATGCAATTTATTGAAAAATTGTAATCAATTCGAAATCGGATTATTTTTTTCTTTGGTAGATGAAAATTATTGGAACTTTTAGTATAATAATAATGGTATTTTCACCTATGGTATGGGTTTTTCACCTCAAGTGACGCTTGTCATATGCACCTCTCCGGAAGATATTCATTTATCATTCTTAATCCCACCCCGGAGTGTGAGTTTGTGGAGTTGTTTCCGGAATTTTTCTGCTGGTGGCGCAGTGGAAATCCTACTGAATCAATTGCAGAAGAGCTTATGACTAGTTGTATTTAATTTTGTTTGTTCCGGATACTCAGATGGTTCATTCCATCCAAAATGACTTTCCCGGTACTGACGAGCAGCAGGTGGGGTCTTCCCGACTAAATAAAATTAATTTCTGTTTTTTATATATAGGAAGTTACTTACGACGAATCTTCCAAATGGAAGAATAGGTCGTAGGTTTACATGAAAGGCAAAGGGATTGTGTTTTCACCTAAACAGCCAATTGAAAGGATGGGCAACACTTGGTTACCAAAAGGAAGAAATAAAAATGCACGGAGTCACCAGCAGGAGCCAGCCGCCCATTTATGGTTTCAGTTAATAGATCTTGTGTTTACAAGAAACACGTGTCTATGGTTTGCCAATTTCTTGAGTGCTATGTCCGACTATTATTTTCTGTATCTTCATCAAAACACTCAATAACCTTCGTATTTGTATAATTTCCTGGACCCGGATGTCACACAGGAACTATAGCTGCCTCCGTGGTGATTATGATAGTTTTCTTGTATACACAAGATCTATTAACCGAAACCACAAATGTGCTGGCTCCTGCTGGTGACTCTGTGCATTTGTATTTCTTCCTTTTGATATACAAGTGTTGCCCATCCTTACACTTGGCTACACCATACTGATGATGGGCCAAAAGCCCGAAACA